>JAGFPH010003052.1:0-10690 GCA_018207615.1 Philaenus spumarius
TGGTCTGAAGTTAAGACTTCAAACATGAAAGGCGTTTGGAAGAAACTATGCCCACATTTTTTTACAAATGAAAGCCTTGATAATAATAATGTAGAGGAAAATGAAGAAGAGGTCATAAATAATATTTTAGACCTTGGTAACCAATTGAATTTGGAAGTAGAAGCAGAAGATATTCATCAGCTACTTGAAAGTCATTCACAGGAGTTGACAAATGAAGAGTTGCTTGAACTAACAGCACAACCAGAAGAACCGATTGATGATGAAACTGAAGAAGAGGAGCCAAAGACATTTACTGTCAAACAGCTGACAGAAGGTTTCACTTTGATAGAAAAGGCACTGACGTGTTTTCAAAAACAGGACACAAACGAAAATAGATTTGCCAAAGTTTCAGCGACTGTACACGATGCCCTTACATGCTATAAATTGATACTGGACGAAAAGAAAAGAACTGCTACTCAAACTTCTATTACTCAGTTCTTTAATAAGAACTCTAAAGAGGCCTGTATTGTGGGAGATCCAATGCCATCAACATCAAAGGAATGAGTGGACTACCTACATTATGTGTTTTTAAAAGTTTTATAAGTAATTACAGTGTTATATTTTATTTAAAAAACAGTTTTCTTTTTAAATTTATATGTATGTAATGTACATAGTTGTTTTAGCGAAGTTCTTTTAATAAATGAAGTGATTGATTTGCACGTGAATCGTATTTATATTACCTTTTAGCAATTTCTTTTAACAAATTGAATTCAACATTACAGTATTCAAGTAGCCTATACAGTACAGTACAGTAGCCTAATTGTAAAAACAGTGTTGTATGTACAGTACAGTACTGTATTTACAATTCTTGCGCCAAACTCCGTGGGTTTCGAGTTACGAACTTTTCGACTTGCGAACGTTTGCTGCGAACGCATTAAGTTCGTAAGTAGAGGACTTTCTGACTATAAAAGTAAAATGTAGAAGGCCTAACGAAATTATTTGCAAACACAATTAATTTATTGGTAAACTATAATTAGCAAGTTTTCAATAATAAATAAATTACTTCTATATTATAGGTCTTTATATTATATCGATATTTAATTAACTTTCTTTAGGCAAATTTAAGTATTAGAATCTTAAAAATCGTGTATATGACTTATTTGATTTGAAGTAAAATTTTTGTTTTAATATTGTTGTTGTAATACAATTTAAATTATATGACTTGATACTAAAATGTTATGTACCTAACAACAATATAAAAGTAAAATGTAGAAACCTTATTATCATATTGAAATATAATTGCAGTATATCAAAATGGGTTCAGTAGCTTGTTTTTTAGACTAATATCTTCTTATATAAAAGTATACCATGTAATAAACTAAAGATCACTCTAATTAATTATGCAATTAATAAGTTGTCTTATAAGTCACAATTTGTTTATCCTTTAACATTAATAAAATATGTAAACCAGTGTAATTTAAAATTAAAATGGAAACATATTATTTTAACTTAAACTTTCTACCACTCATGAAGTTTATGTAATTTAGGAAACTTTTGCATTGAAATGGATAATTTTATAAACACATCGAGTCTGACGGTGCTCTTTACTTCTTGTGCAATAAATTAATTTGAGTTTATTTCTACTGAGATTATTTTTACAAAGTATGTGAAACGTAAATACTTTCAGCAAGCACTGAAGTCTGTTTTATTTTATTTATAACTCTATATTAAAATGAAACGAACTTAGCTCAAAGGAGTTTGTACTTTGGCGTTAAAAAGTAACAATGTTTAATTATATGATTCACAAAGAGTTGGAATGCAAAATCAAAAAATATACAGAAATTTAATTTTGAATTTTAAGTTTATCAGAATGTGTCTTTACTTATCAGAACAGGTTATGCAAAACAGTAAAACAACTAAGAAGCTAACATAAACTAATTCTACTTAGATATGTAAAAACCTCTTGTATTATTTAATGTAATTAGTGGACAATTGAATACTGTTAATTATTATTCAATTTGTAATGGGCATGCATAAAAGGAAATATTCTCTTAGCTAATATTAGATTTAAATTATTGTTAATTTACAACTAAATTCATCTTCAGTTTATAATAGACGCAAACAATTATTAACATTCTCAAATATGTCCTTTATCTAAAACATTAGTTGACAAAGAACCTCCATCAGCAATATCATTACATTTTAGCAATGGTACTGAATTACATCGTCCATCAGCACCATCATTCGGTTTTAGCAATGTTAGTGATTTATATCCTTCATCACCACGATCATTTGGTTTTAGCAATGTTAGTGATTTATATCCTTTATCAGCACCATCATTCGGTTTCAGCAATGTTAACTGTTTTATATTCTCCATCAGCAATATCATTCGGTTTTAGCAACGTCAGTGATTTATATCCTTCATCAGCACCATCATTTGGTTTCAGCAATGTTAAGTGTTTTATATCCTACATCAGCAACATCATTCGGTTTTAACAATGGCCTTCAACAGCAACATTATTCCGTCCAAGCAATGTTAAGTGTTTTATATCCTCCATTAGCAATATCATTAGATTTTAGCAATGTTAGTGATTTATATCCTCCATCAGCAGCATCATTCAGTTTCAACAATGTAAAGTGCTTTATATTCTCTATTAGCAGCAAGTACCACATCAAGATGATGGATAGTTCGACTTACATGTTTCGCAAGGAAACTTCTACTGTATTCATTGCTGTTGATGGTCTGTTAGTCTATTCAACTAACGAGCTAACCAAATTTAATGAAAATAATCTAATTTTGTGTATCCATTACAAGAACAAGTAGAATTGGGTAATGTTTGGATTTCAAGAGTATAGGGAAGTGTTTCGGAATCCGGTCCTATTAAGCGTTGAGGGAGTATTACCATTGACAAGTTTTCATACATAGTTGAGTGGTGTAGCTATATTCTGTTGAAATATCAAATAACCGGAATTCTGATGAAGTTTTAGAAGAAACCAGGTCTGCAGCAATTCACATTTATTATTATCCAATTACCGTTACTGTCTTCTTTAATAGGTTACATTTTTTACTGTTATGTTTCAGATTATTTAGAAAGTACTTTTAACATTTAAATTCCACTACAGACAAAGTCTGTTGTTTATATTTACTTCTTCAAGTTATCATTGCTGAACTCTTCTCATTTTCTTTTACTACTAACCAAAGTATTGCACTAGTTTCATTGGTATGTTCAATCTTTGCCACGCCAAACAGTTCTACTAAGAACTTATATGCTGTCATAACGTGTAGACTTTAGTTGGGCCGTTTAACGTTAAGCTGAATTGTTTACAAACTTACAACAAAGGTTCGAGGACGATCAAGATATCATCCTTGCTCAAAAATCCTCTTTCATGACGTGGTCATACTAATGAAAATGTTCATCGAAAAAAGTGGATAAATCCTAAAAGCATGGCGAAAAAGATATTATACTATAATACAGACAGCTTTTTTTTTGGGAGGAACTCTTCCTGAATCCGGCTGAGGATAAAATAGAGGATCAACACGTTGAGGGTCGTCTGGCTTCAATAACCTAAAACTATAGACCACGCCCTTTCTAACAATATACATTTCATTCAAGGGATCGTTGTAAAAATTATAATTAGTTATACCATTTAAATTTCTGGAAGTTCTTCGTGCGGCTGGTGAGTTCACATAGAGCAGTTGATATAACACCGTTAAAAATTTATGAATTTGAGTATTTTTCACTTTATGCTTTTTCGTTAATGTTTAACATCAATAATGTAACATTTTAAATAGGATCATTCGTTTTGAGTGTAATTATGCCTTTAGTGATGCATATACATGCAGCTCAAAGAAATATAATATAAACATACAAAAATTTTAAAGAAGGTTTTTAGGCACTAAAATTCTTCATGAAACATTTACTTTCACTGTCTACTTAAATCCTCACGAGTAAACAAAAAGTTTTGCTATTCTCAAAATAATAGTTTCATTTAATTCAAGAAACATTTTCGTCAAAATTCTTTAAACAATTTAATCCTGCATTACTGATTTTATAAAATGTTAAGAATTTCAATAATAGTCGTCTTATAGGATTAAGTTTAGATTAGTTTAAGATTTTAGTTTAAGATTAATATAAGACTGTAAGTTTAAAAACTTTGAACGTCGATGATTGAATACCAGATGTTGCAATAAGATTAAATGTTGTTCTTTGCACAACACCAATTCACATTAACTTGAAGTTTGACATGTGGAGATTTATTCGAAGTCTAATTTTAAGTGTAACATAATACAGTTTCTTATCAGTTTTAGTGTTAAAAGTTAAATATGACATTGAAAATGTAAAAATGAGCTTCGACGTTAAAGTCAGTTAAAAAAATTAAATTTTAATAATATCACTTAAAGTTTATTTTGTCTAATCTTTTTAAAAATAACGTAAATTTTCAAATTATAACGTAAAACTACAATAATTTACTAACATAGAATTATATACCGAAGCCATTTGCTATTTATGAATAGGTCAGTTCCTCAATAATGTGTAATGTATAAATAATCTATCATATGATATTTGGTAGTGTAATTCGTTGGAAGTTTAATATATTTTCCTTAATGCTATATTTATTTGTTTTAAATTGCTGTGACTTTCCTTAAACGTTTTTAGAATACTTTTATAATCATACGTAAAAAATTATTAGTTACATGTTTATAATCCTTTCAATATAATAATACCTCTTTGGTGGTAATAAATCTTAGCCCATAATTATTGATCTCTGCTACGGTTTTAATCATATTGATGAGTGCCATTCCTTTTTTATGAATTTTTACGAGTTGATTAACATTTATTGCTTTCAATAAATAAAAGATAAAAGATCATCAAGTGCAAAGCTTTTAACAGTCAAGTCATAAACTGTCGTTTTAACTGCCCTGAAAAATACGTAAATAAACTGCATTTTTGTTGCGAATGAATTAAAGGCGATTTCATAAAAGTTTAAGACCATCGGCATTGTATTTCACTTTGGCAAACACATTTTCTGAAGTTTCTGTGCGGGCGGATACTTTTGATATAAAAGCAAAATTAAGTGTTATAATAACAACAAACAAATGAATAAATGTGTGCGGTATTAGCATATTGTGTGCCTTATTGTGTAATTTTCATTTGATCATGAAAATTATAAACAGTTTACAGACGTTTTAACGGGAAAATGAAATTACAACATTTACTCGTGTCTTTCTACGACGAGCAAAG
Organism: Philaenus spumarius; assembly: GCA_018207615.1. Lineage (NCBI taxonomy): Eukaryota > Metazoa > Arthropoda > Insecta > Hemiptera > Aphrophoridae > Philaenus > Philaenus spumarius. The sequence continues at coordinate 5,223 of JAGFPH010003052.1, forward strand.
CAGCTCCTTGAGACAACTCATCCAAGATTTAAAACTGCAAACAATAAATATATAATTGAACCTGAATAATTAAATAATATTAATTACGGTTTAGGAACAACTTAACCATTGCTATCGATTGTTTAAACGATTACTATCATAATAAAAGTTATGTTTGTAAACTCCATTCATTAGAAATTTGGAGAACAAATCATGTTGTTTTTAGTTTTTGTTGTACTTTAATTGACTACACCATGCAAATGTTAAACTTCAAGTTTTTGTTCATATATTCTTTGAAAGGAACACTTTTTAATTTCCTTTTAACAGCAGGTGTTTTTCACTAAAGTTCTTCAGATGCTAAAAGTTCATGAATTTACAAACTTGTCAATATCTGATAACCTTAGCGTTTCTTAAACTTATCCATTGAGAAAGAAAGAAACCTCAAGAGTACAACAATGACAACAGGGCTTCTGTTTGAAAAGGACATACTTTAATCTTTTGAGAACATTATCTTTAGTCAGTTTCGTATTTCACGTTCTTTAGAAGGGGAGCATCCTAGTAGTGTGTATTTAAAAAAATACTTTTTAGTGTACACATTTTGTGCGAAATAAATATTTCCTAAAATCCTAAAATATTGAGTAAGTTTTTATAAGCCTATTAAATCTAACAAATGGAATAGATTATAAATAACTTTCAAGAATTTTAAGTCGACTTTCCATGTTGCACATTTGGCATTAATAAAACCTCCATATAAATTTCTCGTCGCAAAAAAAAAAACACAATTATTAATGAAGTAGCTTGAAAGCTGTGACACAAGGGGAGACACGTCATGATGAAAGTACAACATTTGCAGTACACTAAGATGGTTTAAAAATTAAAAGATGCACTTTTTTAAAGAACTTAATTTAAATTCAACATTTAAAATAATGATGATATTATTATTATGCTAATGTTATTTTATCTTTCTATGCTTGATAGTGTTAAAAATTGTTTTTTTAGTAATTTCCATAACAAGTTTATAAAATACGTATATTGATATTTAAATTGGAATATATACCACAGATGTATTCTTACTATGAATGTATCAGATTCATATTGTTAACGGAATCTAGATTAGTCTAAGGGAATCAGGAAAGACATCATTTGTTTCTACATCACTTTTAATTTGCATCGAATATACTTATATTACTTTGAAATAAAATTCGTGTATGTTAAAAAACGCATGCATAAAACAGAACAATATTAGCAACGTAACAAAATCTATTCTGATAGGAATGAATACAGTTGATACAAAAACTTTCGGAATAATTGTATCCCCGAGTGTATTGAAACTGTTGTTATAAAATCGGTTGCCGTAGAAACTAATGCCAACATTATTTTGTATAAGGAAAGTTTTATATTATAGCAAACTATTTAGTGGTTTACGGTTTGTTTTTTTAGAATACATGCAATATAATTATATTATTTTGAAAATTTATTCGTCAATAAAATTATCACAAAATTTACAAAGTTATTTGAAAATGTAATATATCCATTTATTTAAAATTGAAGTTTGAGAAATAATTTTTTGATTTGACATCACACAATTACTTTTAATACAAATTAGCTAATAAGGTATGTTAGCACAATTAATGTTAAATATTGCCTATGGTTAAATACAAAATGTATTTGTAATATCCTAATAAGCCTTTTTGAACTTAGTAAAATTTCTACTACTACAAAAATGATAAGATAAAATCCATGTGATACTACAGAACTAGCTAATATCCATAACAACTTCCTTACAATGCCATTACGTATATTGCCAACTTAACCATATTTAAAAGCAGTAATAAATTATAACTTAAAGTTAGCTGTACAATGTAGTCTATAAGTAAAAAGAAGTTTAAAATAAAGAGCAAACTTTTAATCCTCCAGCATAAAATAAATGATAAAACATCACCTAACACATATTGAACGCTAATCTAATCTTTATAATTCGTAGATAAACATAAAAAGTTATTTAAATCACATAAAATAAACTTTTCTCAATACAGTTTCAGTCCAATAAAATCGTCAATAAGAAAAATATGGCAGCCTAAAAACGTTAAAATACTTTTTATTAAAAGAAAAGTAATTTACATTAATACAAGAAATTTAAATATGCATACCTAATTATTAAATTAAATGTTAAAGTTTGCCAATTTTTTTCTGGGTAGTTTGCAGTTAATGATCGTTTCATGCTTTATCTATGGAGTATTGCAGGATATGTCACTTTATTCTGTTTGTAACTTCTTCTGTACTTGTAAGCTTGGGTATAAATCTTCCTTTTGTATTTGTTTTGAAAGAAATTACCGAAATGTTGTTCTTTTCGTAACATTTTAAACTTTTATAGCTGTTAATTTCATCTCTTAGATTCTTAAAACTTTGACCAGCAGCCATTTTTTCAGTTATGTATTGAACTCGTAATTGCACAAATTGAATTGATTTGTATTAAGCTCGAATTATAATGTGCTACCATCCAAACCAATACTTTTAAAAGTTAACCCTCACTTAACTTTACACTTCATATTTTTAATGAGCAATCAATTCTAGAAGGTTTATATGAGTTTTATTGTCCAATCTATAACCATCAAAACTATAAATGCCTCAAACTGACTTGTTGTTGAATGTTGAACTGTCGATAGAATTTAATTTCTTTTATTTTTGTAATATTTTTAAAATAACAAACTATGTTTTAAAAATGTAGTCGTAGGTTTTGTTAACAACATTTTCTACAAACACCGACATTTTCCGGGAGGTCAGAACATAATGGTATTTACTAATAGAACATTTTATCCAATTGCAGTTTATAAAATGATTGCCATAGTTTCGAGACATCTTAGCAGAGATTGTACACTTTGAATTGAAGGTGATTCCAAACAATATTTAAAAATGTAGGAGTGAACATAACACTATTCACTCTACGCTCTAAAACTATTACATAACTATATTATATTATGAACGAGGCGAGGTCCCTGCGTGATTCTCACCCTAACCTCTATGTCGATCCAGTTTCATAATTGTGAAGGAAGTCGTTTATCGTATTCTCTAATTTTCGGTAGATAGTTTTTTTTTTATATATAAACAATAATAATTTTTGATTGTAATATTACATACTCAATAATGCACTTAATTTAGTTTGTAAATGTGCTAAAATTACCGAAAATGGTAGTATTTCATAGAGTGTTATCATTCTATTGACTGTAAAAGCAACCTTGAATTATTCAAGTTTCCTTAATCAAGTAAATAAATCTTTAGTAACTTATTTATGAAAACCCCTTATTTAGAATTAGCTTCTAAATCTAAATCATTTACAGTATTTTGACATACGCTATTGCAAACCAAAATTAAAGTTCCTTATTTTAAATAAATATAAATCTGTTTTGTGTACAGCTAACAGCTATGATAGTAATTAACTAGTAGTTCTGTGAACAGTAGACCTCGCTCGTTGAAATAACAAAAGTGGTTTTGAGCTTAGGTTAAAAATAGTGTGCCAGTAAGGAAGTAAGCACAAGGTTTAGCCAGTGAAAAATTATTTACAATTCCCGCGATTCCGGGATTTCTAGTTCTCGTTTATCATTCTTTTCTTGAGCTTTTAACAGCTAAATATTTTCTTTTAGAGGCGTTGTGTTTTATTTAGGTTAATAATGCGTAAGATAGCTAAAAATATCGCGTTATAGCGGGACAACATACAATTAATATTTACATACTTAAATAACTCAAACTTAACAATGTATCATTAAGTTAACATTAATGATATTTCCATATCATATTCCAATATTATAAATAATGAAAACAAACGATGTTAAAACGTCGTGATAGTGATCTCAACCCACGTACCAACACTTCCCATGGTGTAGTACGGTAATTTTTTGTATGTCCTTTATCGCCGCGAGGTTTCATCTCATTTTGTAATTCATGTAAAGCTAAGTCAAATACTTTTATGAAATTTACAGGTATACAGTTCAATTCTTTGATTTATCCTCTACACTTTCTTATAATAATATGTCATTTTTGGGCAAATGATATATTCCTAAATTACTATTCAAAACAGGCCTAGTTTTGTTAGCAGTCTTGTAGTAGGAACATAAAAACTGGTGTATATATCATTTGCCCCAAAATTACATATTATTATAAGAAAGTGTAGAGGACAAATCAAAGTATTGAACTGTATACGTTTCAATTATCATTGTAAATTTCATAAAAGTATTTGACTTAGCTTTACTTGAATTACAAAATGAGATGAAACAAATGAAACCTCGCGGCGATAAAGGACATACAAAAAATGACCGTAGCACACCGTGGGAAGTGTTAGTACATGGGTTGAGATCACTATCACGACGTTTTAACATCGTTTGTTTTCATTATTTCTAATATTGGAATATGATATGGAACTAAGTTAACTTATGATACATTGTTAAGTTTGAGTTATTTAAGTATGTAAATATTTAATTGTATGTTGTCCCTCTATAACGTGATATTTTTAGCTATCTTACGCATTATTAACCTAAATAAAGCACAACGCCTCTAAAAGAAAATCTTTAGCAGGTTAAGCTCAAGAAAAGAAATAAAAACGAGAACTAGAAATCGCGGGAATTGTAAATAATGTTTCACTGGCTAAACCTTGTGCTTACTTCCTTACTTGCACACTATTTTTAACCTAAGCTCAAAACCACATTTGTTATTTCAACGAGCGAGGTCTACTGTTCACAGTAGTAATTGACCGAGCGGAAGCGAGGTTTCCGTTTTAGCTCGACCGTTTGGCATTTCGTCTGTGTGTCTGTCGGTCTGTCTCACGATTACGGCCAAACTCCTTGACCGATTGTCATGATTTTTTTGCATGAATGTTCCTTATTCCTAGGCCTAGCGATGTATACATACGAGTTTTTAAAATTTAACCCCTTAAATAAGTTGAATATGGCGGCCGCACCGTTTCTCTCAGTGTAAGCTTTTTTCGAGAGCCAATTTGTGGCTTAACCATAAGTCGAATTGAAAAACTAATAACGTTTCGCTAGTAGCAAATTTAATGTTCACAAAACTGTTTTCTTGATTTTTTCCATATCTCTAACGGTAAGCTCACAAAATGGCCGCTAACTTGAAATTTGCTAAAAATCGTCCAAGTTTTTGTATTTTAACCATGTTTTTATACGTTTATTCTTTAGATATCTTCACAAAACCTTATCTTTTTATGGAGAGGGAGATAGAGAACGCTACCTGCTGTCTTGCTCTTTCCTGCGCTACATCAGTGTGACCGCTGTGAGTGAGTTGTGAAGGGGGAGCCAAGATAAGGTCCACGAGCGAGGTCTACTGTTCACAGAACTACTAGTATACAAAATGAAAAAACAAAATATTCTCACCAATTTTAGTTTTACAATTGTTAAAAAATTCCTGCTTTTTCTCTTCCCCAGCAATGGTTAATGCAACTTAATTAGAAGTGAAAAAAACATGGACAAAGGCCAGTATTTGAA
>JAGFPH010003052.1:23150-68848 GCA_018207615.1 Philaenus spumarius
TGTTTTTTTCACTTCTAATTAAGTTACATTAACCATTGCTGGGGAAGAGTAAAAGCAGGCATTTTTTAACAATTGTAAAACTAAAATTAGTGAGAATATTTTGTTTTTTCATTTTTTATACTAGTAGTTCTGTGAACAGTAGACCTCGCTCGTTGACCTTATCTTGGCTCCCCCTCCACAACTCACTCACAGCGGTCACACTGATGTAGCGCAGGAAAGAGCAAGACAGCAGGTAGCGCTCTCTATCTCCCTCTCCATTAAAAGATAAGGTTTTGTGAAGATATCTAAAGAATAAACGTATAAAAACATGGTTAAAATACAAAAACTTGGACGATTTTTAGCAAGTTTCAAGTTTGCGGCCATTTTGTGAGCTTACCGTTAGAGATATGGAAAAATTCACGAAAACAATTTTGTGAACATTAAATTTGCTACTAGCAAAACGTTATTAGTTTTTCAATTCGACTTACGGTTAAAAGCCACAAACTGACTTTCGAAAAAAGCTTACACTGAGAGAAACGGTGCGGCCGCCATATTCATTTTATTTAAGGGGTTAAATTTGAAAAACTCGTATGTATACATCGCTCGGCTAGGAATAAGGAATATTCATGCAAAAAATCATGACAATCGGTCAAGGAGTTTGGCCGTAATCGTGAGACAGACAGACACACAGACGAAATGCCAAACGGTCGAGCTAAAAGGGAGACCTCGCTTCCGCTCGGTCAATTACTAGAAGTTCTGTGAACAGTAGACCTCGCTCGTTGAAATAACAAATGTGGTTTTGAGCTTAGGTTAAAAATAGTGTGCCAGTAAGGAAGTAAGCACAAGGTTTAGCCAGTGAAACATTATTTACAATTCCCGCGATTTCTAGTTCTCGTTTTTATTTCTTTTCTTGAGCTTTAACTGCTAAAGATTTTCTTTTAGGGCCATTGTGCTTTATTTAGGTTAATAATGCGTAAGGTAGCTAAAAATATCGCGTTATAGAGGGACAACAAACAATTAAATATTTACATACTTAAATAACTCAAACTTAACAATGGATCATAAGTTAACAATGTATCATAAGTTAACTTAGTTCCATATCATATCATATCAATATTAGAAATAATGAAAACAAACGATGTTAAAACGTCGTGATAGTGATCTCAACCCATGTACCAACACTTCCCACGGTGTGCTACGGTCATTTTTTGTATGTCCTTTATCGCCGCACGGTTTCATTTGTTTCATCTCATTTTGTAATTCAAGTAAAGCTAAGTCAAATACGTTTATGAAATTTACAATGATAATTGACACGTATACAGTTCAATTCTTTGATTTGTCCTCTACACTTTCTTATAATAATATGTCATTTTTGGGCAAATGATATATTCCTGAATTACTATTCAAAACAGGCCTAATTTTGTTAGCAATCTTGTAGTAGGAACATAAAAACTGGTGTTTTCAAAATAAGAAATTTGAAATTGATAAATATGTTTATACAATTCTATTTAGAACTAAATTACGAAACTTTTTTACATTTATGAAAAAAATTACAATAATGTTTACTACTTTTTATGTAGGCCTAAAGTTAAACATTTTCCTTTCGTTACTGAACGTGATTGTTTCTTGAGCTAATAACTTTCTTAATTTTACTTCAATAATTTTTTTTTACTGGCATGCATGAATTCTTTAAACCTTTATCTACAAAAAAGCTATGGAACACGTTTGAATTGGATTAGAATACACGTATAAGAACATGGTTGAAATACAAAAACTTGGACGATTTTTAACAAATTCGAAGTTTACGGCCATTTTGTGAGCTTACCGTTAGAGATACGGAAAAAAATCAAGAATACAATTTTATTTAAAATTTAATTTGCTTGTAGCAAAATGTTATTAGTTTTTAAATTCGACTTACGGTTAAGCCACAAACTGGCTTTGGAAAAAAGCTTACACTGAGAGAAACGGTCCGGCCACCATTTTTATTTCATTTAAGGGGTTAAAAATGAAAAATGGAAAAAACCTTATCTATACATGGCTCAGCCTAGGAATAAGGAACATTCATGCAAAAAATAATCAAAATCGGTTAAGGCGTTTGGCCGTAATCGTGAGACAGACACACAGACACACAGACATACAGACACACAGACACACAGACGAAATGCCTAACGGTCGAGTTAAAACGAAGACCTCGCTTACGCTCGGTCAATAAATACAAATTTCGTATGAATGTAGAAGTAGTAATTAATAATTTAAAACATAAGCTACCGGTATACACATATTAGGTTTCTTTGCTAGTTGTATTTAAACAATCATAAGTAGTTTTTATATGTTTTTAGTACCTATATGGAAACTGTAAAAATGATGCAATTAACATAAAGACATTAAACAAAGTAGTAAATAATCTAAAATTCCAAAATGATCGGACACTTGGAATGTCTTGAAACATAGCTACACTGTTTGAATTTATATTAATTTAAATTTACAAAGTTATTTTGTATATAAGCTTATAATGCCTCGTAGTTTATTACTGAATCGAGAGTTTCACTTCATGTAGAAAGCAAAGTTAACTAACAATTAATTACAGTTTTTAAATATCTTTAGTATTGCACTTAATTATCTACTTAATTTAGTATTGTGGTGTATTATCAAAACTAAGTAATATCAATAACATTAAACAATTACTTTTAACTAGGATTTAAATTTTTCATACTTAATTTGTATAAATTTGTATAATTAATGACTATCATAGCAGTTAGCTGTACACAAAAACAGATTTATATCGCTGATTAAGATAAGGAACTTTAATTTTTGTTTGCAATATCGTATGTCAAAATACTGTAAATGATTTAGATTTAGAAGCTTATTCTAAATAAGGGGTTTGCCTAAATAAGTTACTAATGATTTATTTACTTGATTAAGGAAACTTGAATAATTCAAGGTTGTTTTTACAATAGAATGATAACACTCTATGAAATAGTACCATTTTCGGTAATTTTAGCACATTTACAAACTAAATTAAGTGCATTATTGAGTATGTAATATTAACATCAAAAATTATTATTGTTTATATAAAAAAAAAAAACTATCTACCGAAATTAGAGAATACGATAAACGACTTCCTTCACAATTATGAAACTGGAGCGACATAGAGGTTAGGGTGAGAAACACGCAGGGACATCTCCTCGTTCATAATATTATATAGTTATGTAATAGTTTTAGAGAGTAGAGTGAATAGTGTTATGTTCACTCCTACATTTTTAAATATTGTTTGGAATCACCTTCAATTCAAAGTGTACAATCACCTAAGATGTCTCGAAACTATGGCAATCATTTTCTAAACTGCAATTGGATAAAAAGTTTTATTAGTAAATACTATTATGTTCTGACCACCCGGAAAATGTCGGTGTTTGTAGAAAATGTTGTTAACGAAACCTTCGACTACATTTTTAAAACATAGTTTGTTATTTTAAAAATATTACAAAAAGAAAAGAAATTAAATTCTATCGACAGTTATAGCATTCAACAACAAGTCAGTTTGAGGCCTTTATAGTTTTGATGGTTATAGATTGGACAATAAAACTCGTATAAACCATCTAGAATTGATTGCTCATTAAAAATATGAAGTTTTAAGTTAGGTGAGGGTTAACTTTTAAAAGTATTGGTTTGGATGGTAGCTTAATACAAATCAATTTAATTTGTGCAATTACGAGTTCAATACATAACTGAAAAAATGGCTGCTGGTCAAAGTTTTAAGAAACTAAGAGATGAAATTAACAGTTATAAAAGTTTAAAATGTTACGAAAAGAACAAATTTAATTAATTTGTAATTTCTTTAAAAACAAATACAAAAGGAAGATTTATACCCAAGCTTACAAGTACAGAAGAAGTTACAAACAGAATAAAGTGACATATCCTGCAATGCTCCATAGATAAAGCATGAAACGATCATTAACTGCAAACTACCCAGAAAAAAATTGGCAAACTTTAACATTTAATTTAATAATTAAGTATGTATATTTAAATTTCTTGTATTAATGTAAATTACTTTTCTTTTAATAAAAAGTATTTTAACGTTTTTAGGCTGCCATATTTTTTTTATTGACGATTTTATTGGACTGAAACTGTATTGAGAAAAGTTTATTTTATGTGATTTAAATAATTTTTTATGTTTATCTACGAATTATAAAGATTAGATTAGCGTTCAATATGTGTTAGTTGATGTTTTATCATTTATTTTATGCTGGAGGATGAAAAGTTTGCTCTTTATTTTAAACTGCTTTTTACTTATAGACTACATTGTACAGCTAACTTTAAGTTATAATTTATTACTGCTTTTAAATATAGTTAAGTTGGCAATATATGTAATGGCATTGTAAGGAAGTTGTTATGGATATTAGCTAGTTCTGTAGTATCACATGGATTTTATCTCATCATTTTTGTAGTAGTAGAAATTTTACTAAGTTCAAAAGGCTTATTAGGATATTACAAATACATTTTGTATTTAACCATAGGCAATATTTAACATTAATTGTGCTAACATACCTTATTAGCTAATTTGTAGTAAAAATAATTGTGTGATGTCAAATCAAACAAATATTTCTCAAACTTCAATTTTAAATAAATAGATATATTACATTTTCAAATAACTTTGTAAATTTTGTGAAAATTTTATTGACAGACCAACTAAACGAATAAATTTTCAAAATAATATAATTATATTGCATGTATTCTAAAAAAAACAACCGTAAACCACTAAATAGTTTGATATAATCTAAAACTTTCCTTATACAAAATAATGTTGGCATTAGTTTCTACGGCAACCGATTTTATAACAACAGTTTCAATACACTCGGGGATACAATTATTCCGAAAGTTTTTGTATCAACTGTATTCATTCCTATCAGAATAGATTTTGTTACGTTGCTAATATTGTTCTGTTTTATGCATGCGTTTTTTAACATACACGAATTTTATTTCAAAGGAATATAAGTATATTCGATGCAAATTAAAAGTGATGTAGAAACAAATGTTCTTTCCTGATTCCCTTAGACTCATCTAGATCCCGTTAACAATATGAATCTGATACATTCATAGTAAGAATACATCTGTGGTATATATTCCAATTTAAATATTAATATACCTATTTTATAAACTTGTTATGGAAGTTTCTAAAAAAAACAATTTTCAACACTATCAAGCATAGAAACATAAAATAACATTAGCATAATAATAATATCATCCTTATTTTAATAATTGTGACAGAAAATGTTGAATTTAAATGAAGTTCTTTAAAAAGTGCATCTTTTAATTTTTAAACCCTCTTAGTGTACTGTAAATGTTGTACTTTCATCATGACGATTCTCCCCTTGTGTCGCAGCTTTGAATCTACTTCATTAATAGTGTTTTTTTTTTTGCGACGAGAAATTTATATGGAGGTTTTATTAATGCCAAATTTTCAACATAGAAAAGTCGACTTAAAAATTCTTGAAAGTTATTTATAATCTATTCCATTTGTTAGATTTAATAGGCTTATAAAAACTTACTCAATATTTTAGGATTTTAGGAAATATTTATTTCGCACAAAATGTGTACACTAAAAAGTATTTTTTTAAATACACACTACTAGGATGCTCCCCTTCTAAAGAACGTGAAATACGAAACTGACTAAAGATAATGTTCTCAAAAGATTAAAGTATGTCCTTTTCAAACAGAAGCCCTGTTGTCATTGTTGTACTCGTGAGGTTTCTTTCTTTCTCAATGGATAAGTTTAAGTAACGCTAAGGTTATCAGATATTGACAAGTTTGTAAATTCATGAACTTTTATCATCTGAAGAACTTTAGTGAAAAACACCTGCGGTTGAAAGGAAATTAAAAAGTGTTCCTTTCAAAAAATATATGAACAAAAACTTGAAGTTTAACATTTGCATGGTGTAGTTAATTAAAGTACAACAAAACCTAATAACAACATGGTTAGTTCCCCTAATTTCTAATGAATGGAGTTTGCAAACATAACTTTTATTCATAATTTACTACTTAGCTTTTATTATGATAAAATTATAGTAATCGTTTAAACAATGGATAGCAATGATTAAGTTGTTCCTAAACCGTAATTAATATTATTTAATTATTCAGGTTCAATTATATCTTTATTGATGTTAATTATTGTTTGCAGTTTTAAATCTTGGATGAGTTGTCTCAAGGCGCATAAAATGCTTTGCTCGTCGTAGAAAGACACGAGTAAATGTTGTAATTTCATTTTCCCGTTAAAACGTCTGTAAACTGTTTATAATTTTCATGATCAAATGAAAATTACACAATAAGGCACACAATATGCTAAAACCGCACACATATTACATTTACTCATTTGTTTGTTGTTATTATAACACTTAATTTTGCTTTTATATAAAAAATACTAACTCGCACAGAAATTTCAGAAAATGTGTTTGCCAAAGTGAAATACGATGCCGATGGTCTTAAACTTTTATGAAATCGCCTTTACTTCATTCGCAACAAAAATGCAGTTTATTTACGAATTTGTCAGGGCGGTTAAAACGACAGTTTATGACTTGACTGTTAAAAGCTTTGCACTTGATGATCTTTTATTTATTGAAATCAATAAATGTTAATCAACTCGTAAAAATGCATGAAAAGGAATGGCACTCATAAATATGATTAAAACCGTAGCAGAGATGAATTATGGGCTAAGATTTATTAGCACCAAAGCGGTATTATTATATTGAAAGGATTATAAACATGAAACTAATAATTTGTTACGTAGATCATAAAAGTATTCTAAAAACGTTTAAGGAAAGTCACAGCAATTTAAAACAAATAAATATAGCATTAAGGAAAATATATTAAACTTCCAACGAATTACACTACCAAATATCATATGATAGATTATTTATACATTACACATTATTGAGGAACTGACCTATTCATAAATAGCAAATGGCTTCGGTATATAATTCTGTGTTAGTAAATTATTGTAGTTTTACGTTATAATTTGAAAATTTATGTTATTTTTAAAAAGATTAGACAAAATAAACTTAAAGTGATATTATTAAAATTTAATTTTTTTAACTGACTTTAACGTCAAAGCTCATTTTTACATTTTCAATGTCATATTTTACTTTTAACACTAAAACTGATAAGAAACTGTATTATGTTACACTTAAAATTAAACTTCGAATAAATCTCCACATGTCAAACTTCAAGTTAATGTGAATTGGTGTTGTGCAAAGAACAACATTTAATCTTATTGCAACATCTGGTATTCAATCATCGACGTTCAAAGTTTTTAAACTTACAGTCTTATATTAATCTTAAACTAAAATCTTAAACTAATCTAAACTTAATCCTTTAAGACGACTATTATTGAAATTCTTAACGTTTTATAAAATCAGTAATGCAGGATTAAATTGTTTAAAGAATTTTGACGAAAATGTTTCTTGAATTAAATGAAACTATTATTTTGAGAATAGCAAAACTTTTTGTTTACTCGTGAGGATTTAAGTAGACAGTGAAAGTAAATGTTTCATGAAGAATTTTAGTGCCTAAAAACCTTCTTTAAAATTTTTGTATGTTTATATTATATTTCTTTGAGCTGCATGTATATGCATCACTAAAGGCATAATTACACTCAAAACGAATGATCCTATTTAAAATGTTACATTATTGATGTTAAACATCAACGAAAAAGCATAAAGTGAAAAATACTCAAATTCATAAATTTGTAACGGTGTTATATCAGCTGCTCTATGTGAACTCACCAGCCGCACGAAGAACTTCCAGAAATTAAAATGGTATAACTAATTATAATTTTTACAACGATCCCTTGAATGAAATTTATATTGTTAGAAAGGGCGTGGTCTATAGTTTTAGGTTATTGAAGCCAGACGACCCTCAACGTTTACGGATATAAATCTCTAACATTGCTAAAACCGAATGATCGTGCTGATGAAGGATATAAATCACTAACATTGCTAAAACCGAATGATCGTGCTGATGAAGGATATAAATCACTAACATTGCTAAAACCGAATGATCGTGCTGATGAAGGATATAAATCACTAAAATTGCTAAAACCGAATGATGGTGCTGATGGACGATGTAACTCAGTACCATTGCTAAAATGTAATGATATTGCTGATGGAGGTTATATATCACCTAATGTTTTAGATAAAGGACATATTTGAGAATGTTAATAATTGTTTGCTTCTATTATAAACTGAAGATGAATTTAATTTTAAAATTATAATTTAAATCTAATATTAACTAAGATAATATTTCCTTTTATGCATGCCCATTACAAATTGAATAATAATTAACAGTATTCAATTATCCAATAATTACATTAAAAAATACAAGAGGTTTTTACTAAGTAGAATTAGTTTATGTTAGCTTCTTAATTGTTTTACTGTTTTGCATAACCTGTTCTGATAAGTAAAGACACATTCTGAGAAACTTAAAATTCAAAATTAAATTTCTGTACATTTTTTGATTTTGCATTCCAACTCTTTGTGAATTATATAATTAAACATTGTTACTTTTCAACGCCAAAGTACAAACTCCTTTGAGCTAAGTTCGTTACATTTGAATATAGAGTTATAAATGAAATAAAACAGACTTCAGTGCTCGCTGAAAGTATTTACGTTTCACATACTTTGTAAAAATAATCTCAGCAGAAATAAACTCAAATTAATTTATTGCACAAGAAGTAAAGAGCACCGTCAGACTCGATGTGTTTATAAAATTATCCATCTCAATGCAAAAGTTTCCTAAATTACATAAACTTCATGAGTGGTAGAAAGTTTAAGTTAAAATAATATGTTTCCATTTTAATTTTAAATTACACTGGTTTACATATTTTATTAATGTTAAAGGATAAACAAATTGTAAGTTATAAGACAACTTAATAATTGCACAATTAATTAGAGTGATCTTTAGATTATTACATGGTATAATTTCATATAAGAAGATATTAGTCTAAAAAACGAGCTACTGAACCCATTTTGATATACTGCAATTATATTTCAATATGATAATAAGCCTTCTACATTTTACTTTTATATTGTTGTTAGGTACATAACATTTTAGTATCAAGTCATATAATTTAAATTGTATTACAACAACAATATTAAAACGAAAATTTTACTTGAAATCAAATAAGTCATATACACGATTTTTAAGATTCTAATACTTAAATTTGTCTAAAGAAAGTTAATTAAATTTCGATATAATATAAAGACCTTTAATGTAGAAGTAATTTATTTATTATTGATAACTTGCTAATTATAGTTTACCAATAAATTAATTGTGTTTGCAAATAATTTCGTGAGGCCTTCTACATTTTACTTTTATAGTTAGATACATCGCTTTTTCGTATCAAGAGTAGGCTAATTTAGATTGTATTACAACAAAATTAACCGCATGTGCAACGAAAATAAAATTAATATAATAGGAACTTACCGTCACCTATAGTCAAAAGTCGTGTTATTTAAATGACGTTTGTTTCGGCTATTCAGCCATTATCAAGTTGTCGGGAGGAGTCACTCCGTTGTCATGAACACTTAAACCCTCACAAAAATAACCCAAATATCACATAAATTACCATTTTTATTATTTAAAAATATATTAAAGAATCCTTCTTTGCAAAATCTCATTCTTTTTGACACCTTAAAAGGATTATTTTTGTGTGGGTTTAAGTGTTCATGACAATGGAGTGACTCCTCCCTACAACTTGATAATGGCTGAATGGCCGTCGTTTAAATAACACGACGTTTGACTAAGGCCCGGTACACACTTGCTGCAAATGGACGCGGGACGCTGCGTCCATTTAAATTTGCGTCCACCTATGCTTATCTGCGTCCTATCTGCGTCCCATCTGCGTCCCATCTGCGTCCTATCGGCGTCCCACGTTTGTAAGCCAAATCAACTCTTTCATTTGCCACCAACCGAGATGGTTGTTGCTATTAGAAATGAATATGCAAATTACTTTGAGAGTGAAGCTGGTCGAGTGCCTTGGCAAGACAATTTTATATAAATAAAATTAATAGATTTACATTATACAATAATTCAATAATTTATATTAAATAGTTGTTTATTTCTTTTCGCTTCTTGAGAGATAGAGCCATGGTAATCGGTTGCTGAGAAAAAACTTCATTATGTTTTATTTAAAGACAAGACGAAGTAAGACAGAAACTCATTTTTAATAATTGTAATTCAATATTTAAATCTATTATAAGCATTCAATTAAAAAGTAAAAAACCTAAACGTTTTGTTTTTCAATGTAATTGTTATTATAATAAATGTTGTAAAATACTGTACTTACTAATTGCATTTTTTTCTTTATCACTTTTTCCTCGAAAGTTATCAAAAAAGGTTTCGCCAATGCTCTCCCACGCCGACTGTTTTTTCAATCTATCCCTATACTCTTCACTACTAACATCCCAAATAACTGGATGAATCTTTACCTGACCAATAAAAGTTCTATGTCGATATTTTCGTCAGACATAGTATGGACGCAGATAGGACGCGGCTGCAAGTGTGTACTGCTCGATAGCAAGTTGGGTACTGCTAGGTATCGGGGGTAGGGAAAAGTGACGCGCGTCCCACAGAAACCTGCGTCCATCTCGATGGCTATCGGAATGGACGCTAGTTTTAGATAGGTATCGGCGTCCCGTGTGTAACGCACCATTAGTTCCTATGTACTTCTTCCTATCCGATTAAAAGGGACGCAGCGTCCAGCGTCCATTTGCAGCAAGTGTGTACCGGGCCTAAATGTGGCAGTAAGTTCCTATTATATTAATTTATAAAAATAGTCGGTATGGCGAAAAAACATAATTTGTGAAAATAAATGTTAGATAAAATAGTCATATATACATTTAAAAATTTAAACTTGAACTGTACTTATGAAAAATAACACTATATAAATAAAAAACAGAACACAGTTTCTCATAAAAAACGTTTTTTATGAGAAACTTTGTTCTGTTTTTTATTTATATATATACATTTGTTAAATATTCTAGTAGAGTAGTTAAATTTCTTTCCAAAAGGTTAATTTAAATTTCAGTATAATAAGACCTATAATATAAAAGAAATTTATTATTTTATTAATTATAGTTTTCTAATAATTATAGTTTACCAATAAATTAGTTGTGTTTGAAAAATAATATCGTTAATTGATATCAATGAATTTCCTATTCTATAAGTACAACGACCTACAGGTTGCAAGTTGTACGACTAATAGCAAAGTTCTGAAGTTCATTAGAGTCGGAAGTTGTTAACTCGATTCCACTGTTGAATATTAGGAAAATCTATTCTCTTTACAATCACGACTTATGTGATAATACTTGGAAGTTCCACAATATAGATAAAAGATAAAGTTAATGTGCACAGGTAATTATTATTGAAACAAATGAGTAAAATCAAATTTATGAAGGAAATAAACCTTATATTTAAGACCATAAAAGAACTGTAAAGTTGTTTTCGTAACTAGTTTGTCTCATTTGTGTCATATTGTAATTTTTTTTAACCGAAAATAACTATATAAATCTTTATTCTCTATTCTGGTGACAGTGTTTCTTAAGTAAAGTAAATAGCAAAAAATGGAAAATATCACTTAAATAGATCAGGAAGAAGGAATATACTATCTATTACAGTCTTGCGTGTAAATTCCTCTCCATGATAAACGAATGTACATTATTAAAAGTGTCTCTTCCCTCCACGGCTGTGTACATTCTTTGCATTCCCATACGCCTCGACACCCTCATAAATGACGGAAACCTACATACGAAATGATGTAGGAGTATCCAACACTACCAACACTAAAAGAATGAATGAAGAGTTCATGGAATAATGTGCAGTATTGAAACCGTTGTTTTACTTCGATTGCTATGTGTACCTAATTAACAATGACTGATCTTAGAATATATCCTACTGTTGGTCTTATAACATTTAATTAAAAATTGTTAATGTAGTTTAGCTATTCTAATAAACATTTCAATGAATAAGGTAACGTATGCAGTTCTTCTACTCATTTACTTGTTTAAGTAAATCATATAGAGTACGTGATTCGTTATGGAGTACTAAAATAATTTACATTAACCATTTTTATGTATTTTTAAAGTTTCGTTTGCTATGAAAACATTTTAAGTATATTTTTCCATAAGAAAGTAATTTTAAACAATAAATGTTTATCTCTTGGAAGTCTAATTAAAAGTAATAATATTAATTTAAGTAATTTAAATGAATAAGTGTTTGTAAGAAACAAAAAATAAACAAGATTTTAAACCTATACTAAATTAGTTGAATAAATCTACAGAGCTTAGTGGTAAACGTTATACGCCAAAACAAGTTTCTTTTAAAATGTCAATAAATCGTACATTTACTAAATATTATATACTAACACAAGGTACAAACAGAAAGTCTTAAAATTTCGGAGAAATTCTTAAAGGTTCTAACATTTATAACAAATACAAAATGGAGCCTGTATAAAATTTAACTCTTGCGTAGGCTAAATTATATCATTACTGTATATTAAAACTAAAGTTTAATATTGTAAGTAACACAGTTAAAGAAATTATACAACATTATTAAAATGTCAACGCAAGAGTGATACAAATTATTGTACAATGTACATAACATCAACTTTAATCTGGGATTAACCTCTGGGATGCAGAGAAAATGAATTTCCCTGGCGGGTTATAAGTTATGCTAACAATTCTGGTTTCAAGAATAATTCGTTTAAACGACTTTCAACTCCATTAAATTGCAAATAGGCTATGTATAATATTTTAAATTGTATATATTTATAGTACATATATATTATAAGATAAGAATACATTGGTAGGAATATACTATACTTGGCTTCACAATAACACTGCATCTATGTTTTCACAATGCTTACAATAGCTTACGTCTTCACAATGACACAAAGTTAGTGTCATAAAAAAAAACTGAGTTTATAAAATCCATCTATTAAAAAATCAACTACTGTAATATTAAAAAATCTATTAAACAATATTATCAATTACTGTTTAAAATATTATTTCTTCTTTACAATCAATTATTATAAAGGATCATTTAAAATTATATAGCTCAGATACTCAGATGATTGAACTTGTTTGTGTTGGTACAGTAATAAATTTACTCACACATCCAAACATCCATGTAAGCTATTTCTTATAAGCATTTTCATTATCACCTGAATTCACACTTAGTAAAAAACCACTGGAAACAATTTGTGTATGTTTTATTTTTCTCTATGAGTTTTGTTTTCACTGTCGTATTCTTTAGGTATTCAGTCTGTTAGTTCAATAATTGCAGTAAAACCGTAAAAGTGAGATAACATCGAACAATATCTGGAGCGATCTGGGTATCTCAGTTGGTAGATCATTACGACAGAAACTAAAGGTCCCGGGCTCAACTTCCGGTCTTGGTCTACGTTTTTTCACTTGTAATTTAATTAATTAATATTCGTTATCATACTATAAATATTTGGATGACAAATCAATAAATAATATGACTTTAGTAAATATAAATACAGATCGGACGTGAGGACAACAACTAAGAAAATTCTTGTAGGGGCGGCCCGAGGTAAAGCAAAGGTATTGTGATTACGACAAGAGGAAACAAAACCAACAACACAAACTATGTGGCATAAAGAACTAGTTTTCGTTTCGTCGGTTGCAGTTTTGCCAATAAAAATAAACCAACCAAAATTATATATAAATTAAAATACATAAGAGAAATAAAGTACAGCAGTACAAAGTACAATATAGTAACGAATCACCACTCTATTTGTTTTGCTCAATTGAACTGTGACTGTGAACTAAGCCGTCTGCAGCGGCCGCAGCCACTCGAAGGTCGAACGACGCAAAGAAAGCTCACCTTTCAGCTTACACCTCTTTTACTAGCGAATAGACTAGCCCACGTGTGGTGGCGAGTCATAGGTCTACCCCGGCTGACCCGACAGTGGCAATCTGAATCTGGCAATGCGAATGGCCTCCCGACTACAACATCATTCAGTTTCGCTGAACTTTGCAACCAAGAAAAACTAAAAGACTATTTTCCTATGATTCTCAAGACGAAGCTGTGCACTCTGCTCAAGATTCATTTAAAGTGAACTTATTTTTCGTTGTGCTTGGCAGGACATAGCCTCTTTACATGAGAGATTTGACTTCATGGAAAACCACAGCGCAAGTTAGTTTCACATTTATGTATTAAATCGCTGGCCTGGAGAAGAGTTTCAGTGACACAGAGTTGAAGAAATCATGTAATCGACTTGAAACCACTTTAATTAAGCGGTGGGACTGTGACATCAATGATGACCTTTACGATGAACTTAAAGTTTTTCGACTAAGCTTCCTCCAAGTGGTCAACCTGCTGAAGCATTGTCTTTCGTAATCAAGCGTGGTTACATAGACACTTTCCCCAACATTTTTGTTGCACTGCGAATATTATTGACTCTCCCAGTCTCAGTTGTCAGCTGCTGGGAAAGAAGCGAAAATATGTAAAACTCGTAAAAACATATGTATGTCCAACTTTGAGTCAGGAACACTTGAGTGGGCAACATTGACAATTGATAATACATTGATAAATAAAATAGAGACTGACTTGTTACTTAAGCAGTTTTCAAAAGTAAAAGCCGGGAAAATCCACTTTTAATTACAGGATATTCTTAGTTTGATTCTAAAGACAAGATTTTTGTAATTTTATTACAGTTGAATATCATTATGATAACCAGTAAATTGTAAGGTAATTATAATTCTTGTTTGTAAGGTTATAATAAGTTACCTTCTACCTTTCAAATGTGGACAAAATTACAATTTGATAAAAATGCTCCGATTGGTTATTGATTTATGAGGGGGTAGAGGGGAGGAGCGCTAAAAAGTGGTTTGCTTACACTTGAAAAATACCCAGGGCCACCCCTGCTTCTGTCTTTTTCTGAACGTCTTTATTAAATGACATTTAGACTAATAAAGACGGGGAGTAGCGTAGAGCGGGTAATAAAACTTGAACCTACATAACTGTGTTTTATCTGTAGCAAGCTAATAGCTGCGCAGCTCAAGAACCACACAAGAATCGCAATCATTAGTTTACTAATACTTGTTCAAGTATATAAAGACGCTACCAAGTTTTTGACAGCCTACGTGTAAATGGTGTTTTCATATTCAGTGTACGCAATTTCTTTCAAGAGCTAGAAAATGTAAAACATACCCTGGTGAAAGAGGGTTGGTTGTTTACAGAAAGGGAGGATGTTTTTAAATCCACCCCAGTAAAGTAATCAAGCAACTTGTTCTCCCTTTTTGTTTCTTATTCTGAAGTAAGTAGCATCTCCAACAACGGTCAGATAGATATAATGTTAATATATAACGGTAATTGTACAATGGTACATGTTCTGGCTAACTGTAGAGGGAATATTAAAATAATGATAATTCGTTAATTAATGACGTGGTGAAAACTGCTGTTTGTATTTGTTTATATATGTTAACTATTAAGACTGCATTTATAAAGAAAGGTTTGGAGTCCTTTATGGTCTTAAGTCAAACACACACTCATTTTTAACACATTTAAAACTAAACACACATTAATAAATATTCTTAAATTTTTACTTTCTCTTAACATTTTATACGAGCAGTACGATACAATATAAAGGAAATAAAATTATTTCCTGAACATATTACTATGTAGTATACATCAGGTGTCATTATTGTATTGTTGTAATAAATTTTAGTGTTTTGTTTAAACTGCATAGTTGTTTCTTGCTGTCTTTATTAAATTGAAGAATTTATCTTCGTTAGTTATTTTTGAAGTTTTTTTTAGCAGTTTTAGACTTAAGTTTAGTACAATTTAGTGTAAATATAGTTGGTTATAATATCTTAATAAGTTAGCGCATTTGATTTCCGGTTGAGTCTGGCAATGGTAACCTCGGGTGTTCCATCTTTAAAGCAAAAATAAAAAAAAATAAAATATGTATTTATAAAAAATAAACTCTAATATAATTCAGTGGTGGATCCAAAGCGATCACAAAGGAGAAAAAAATTACTACTAGGCTAATATTTTTGGCTTGATATAAAACAAATCTGAACCAAAAAGGGATTGTTTTGTTACAGTGAAATGTCGGCCTAAGTATACACGTTAAAAAATATTACTCATTTGGTATATATTTTTATCGGTGAAAAGTAGCAATGATAAAATAAAATATTCTTTAAACATTTGTAATTTAAAGATAACTATTATAAACAAAATAATAATTCGTAATGCCAAACAAAAATTTAATTACATTTAATAACCATTTATTGTACATGACATTTATTGTAACCTTAAGCTACAAAGTAAAGCCGAAAATGAGCACCAGCATATTTATATACATGTAATCATGTTTAAAACTAATGCTTAAATTGCAATCGGTGTTGACAGTTTTGTACAACAGTAGGCCTACAGTTTTTTATACTTTTCACAAAACCTATTTTTATGTTGTTAGTTGCGTTGAACTTAGTTGTGAAAAATATTTATGTCGAAGTAAATTATTTGGAGTAAGAAAATAGTATTCAACCGTACACACTAACTAAAACTGGTACTATTTGAAGCTGTAAAATAAATAATAATATAAGCATTATATAATAGAAATATGTTCACTTATGCAGGGTTTCCAAAATCTGAATAATTTGTTACACAATAAAGAGTTAAAAGGTTAGTAAAGTCTTACAGAAAGCTCAAACATGTGCCCATCAGTTCAAGTTTTAAAAGTAATTTGCTGGAATATAGAATTATTTAGCATTTATTTTCTGCATCAGGAAAAGATGATTTTAAACTTAATTTAGTATGTATTTGAATTAATCTAGACATTATGCATGGTTTATTCAAACCTTTATATGAAACAACAGTAACAAAACTCAGCACTGTTTAAATGTAAATTAACCTATTGTTCACTAAACTTATTTTATTTATGGCGAAATAAAATCATCTTACATTTTCATTAAGGGAAAAATTAATCTACTTTACATCCGATTACAGAGGCAGTATTTTTTAAACCTATTCCAACATTATAAAGATCAAGACATTCACGTGTGTTCTCTACGTTAGTTGGTCTCCAAGAAGGAGAGAATGATACAAAATTTTTAACATCTAGCTCTCCTAGTGGTTGTATCTAAATTTAGGTAATACCAGAAACAATATGTCGTAGGCTACTTAAATAAAGTTTAATTTAAATTTAAAATATCAGACAATTTTTAAAATATCAAAGGATTTTAAGTTTAATAAATTTTACCTTTTATCTAACTTTTATCTATCAAACAAGTTAGAAGCACGACGGTTGCCTTTTAAGTTTTTACAAAAAGTGTAACAGAAACGAACAAGTTGGAATTAAAGTGTTTTATTGCTTTTCGAAATATTCGCCTTTCAGGTCTGTACATTTTTGCATACGTTCAAACCAATTCTGGAAACATTTTCTTCACTCTGAAGCTGATATCGTAGAAACATGGTTTTGAAAGTCTTCAACAGCTCTTCTTGAGGTGATGAAAATCGCTTTCCACGCATCTTTTGTTTGACAGTGGGTAACAAGAAAAAGTCATTAGGCGATAAATCGGGCGGATACGGGCAATGAGACATTAATTCGATGTTTTTCTCCTTCAAATATTCAGTTGATTGACATGCTTTATGGGAGCATGCATTGTCGTGATGAAGAATGATGCGACGGTTTTTGTTGATTTCGCTTATTTCATCGAAGACCTTTGACAAACAAATTGTTGTACACCATTCAGCATTAACAGATGAAGGTGAACCTTTTGATATCTGATTTGCTGCATTGAGTTCTCCTAAGTAAACCTTTTTATGTGATATACCAATGCTCCTATTTAAGATTTCCTCCGCCTCCTTGCGTCACATCCTCCTAAGGTGATAGCAAAATTATAATTGCTTCAAAATTCCGTTTTTTTTTTTTTTTAGAGAAACGAGGTACCAAGTTTTGTTGTGTAATCTGCAATGGTTACAAAAGTATAACGCCGTTCACAGACTTTTGAGACATCCTGTATGTATGTAAAAGCATCTACAAAAATGCCGGTTAACACAATTAGTTGATCATTATAATACTTAATGTTACAAAATTATTTTCTCTGAAACAGTTTTAAATGTTTGACAGTAAAAAGTCAAGAAGATTTCAAATTTCGCTATCTGTGGTTTTAAACGAAATCTAAATAAAGATAGCATAAACAGCATTACTATGCACAATAAGCAGTTTAAAGCTTAGTAAACTTTTGAAGTAAATACATTTACATAATATATTTGTTCAACAAAATAGGACAGCACTTACTGATGAACGAAATCATCCCGAATATGAAATGAAAATACCCAATTTATTATTTTTCTACTAAAAATTACTGCAGTAAAATCTGGTACCGTATAATGACTTTGACATTGTTTTGAAATGGTTAAAACCACAGCAGGCACAACTAAATTAAAAAATAAAAGGAGAAAAGGATTAGTGAAGTTACTAGTAAGAAGTGCAACTGCTAGTGGGTATTTGCAACACAAAGTCAACCGCTACGCCAGGGAATTACTACAGATCAATTTATCGACATAATGTTTAATTTCTTGATCATTGACCCAATTTCATTACTTTTGATTGACTTTCATGAGTTTCTTGACGAGGAGACACCTTGTTATAGCACTTTTTAAACGTTTAACATATTGCTGGGGATGTCCTTGTCGATAATCTAAAGGAATGGTTGCGACGTGTCCAGTACAACCGAAGAAACAAGCCATAATTTTCTTGGAAACGCTCCGTGAACGAACAATTTTAGTGGGATTGGGTTCATTGTCAAACACCCAAACAGTAGACTGTTGTTTTCTTTCTGGTTCATACGAATACATCCAAGTTGCATCTCCTGTAACAATGTTGTGTACTTATTTTGAACGTCTTTGGTCGAATTTTTCAACATCTCAAGAGATCAAGACACCAATCAACACGAGCCTTTTTTCGGTCAAATTATACTGAATCCATTTGGAACAAATCTTTCTCACACCTAAATGTTCATGCAAAATCGATTGTATTGCAGTCTGCGATAAGCCAAGAGACGCCTCTATCTGTCTGTAAGTCACATGCCGATCTTCTTTAAAACCATGTTGCGCACAGCATCGAAGTTTCTCGGAATGACAAATGATTTTGGCCCATCTTCTAGACATTCATCACTGTCGGACGCACGACCACGACGAAATTTTGTAAACCAATTGTAAACACTCTTCTCTGATGGTGCTTCATTACCAAAAGTTGCACGAAACGATTCTATGCATTGCTGTTGAGTAAGGCCTCTTTTATAATCATAAAATGCAAACCTTCACGAGTGATTTCTACTATCGCACAAACCAAGTTCACAAATACAGTAATGCCACGACTCACTAACACCATCTATTATTCGATTGTTAAAACTTAAAAGGCAACCCTCGTATTGTAGGCAGTGGACTATAAATAATGACTATTTTTGTAGGCCTAGCATTTCAATTTATTATTTTTAAACTGTCAACAGCTCAATTATCTGATTTTAAATATAATGAAATAGAACTATCAATTACACTACCTTGATAAAATAAAGATTGAGGATTTTTGTTATTTTTACAATTACATTATTTAACTGCGAACTTGTTTAAAATATTTTGTTTCCTGAAAAATGTAACTAAGGTATGCGACTACTGCATTATTTAAAATAGTATGATTTAATTTGATTGAATAACAACACATGAAGTAACGTCGAGATGATCGGTCTAATAAACTTGATTTTAAAAGTGTATTAAATAATTATTACTTTTCTAAGAACTGTTTTTATTTTTTATATGATAAACTCGTTTTAAAATAACATCCTATTATATATTAGAGGTAGATATATCATTATTTAAATATTTTGATTTGCAAATGATTTTATGAAAAGAAAAGGTACTAAATAATATATGTTCTCACACTATGTTTCATAAATATATTAGCTACAGATTCAGAATATTCCATACAATAAACGCACATCCTTACAATAAATATAGCTGAATATAAATCCTATATAATTAATTGATGTAGTATGAAAACTTTTAAACATGAAATAAGAAGGAAATACCTTCATCATAAATAATACATCAAAATGAATAAGATACTACGAGTTGAAATATGAAATAGATTTTTTACAGAATAAGTTTAAAAATATATTTTAAAATGTCAAGTTGGTATTTTTATATATTTTTCAAGCCTTTAAAGGAAAACCGGAATCAATGATAACTTGTCTGTCTGACACAATCAACCTTCTCCAGAATTTATAAAGTTCCCATAGTAAAATTTGGCACAATTAAGTACGATAACCTAAATGTATTCCAATAATAAGAGCTAAAATAAATATATTATTATTGTTGAGGAGTCAAAATTTGGTACCCCAATCAAAATAATATGTATGATTCTGTGATAGGTAACACTCATAATTACTCGCTAGTCTAACTCCCACTTCTCCAGAATGTTTTATTGTGATTTCAATCTACAGCAAACTAATAGTTAATAATACTTTTTTATTTTCATTGGACAAATATGTTTTTCCACAGGTATTGTCATCGTAGGTTTACAGTAATCCGTATATAACTCTAACGCACAATTAATTACAAAAATGGTGATAGTATTCAAAATTGTAGATATTAAATTAATATCACTGTACAATCCACAAGCTTCTATCCTAATACAACAAGAGCTGAACGTATTGTTTTAGTCATTTTCCAATGCCTAATTTGAACTTCTTATCAGTAGTTACAGTTATTGCACTTAATGTAAATGTATTAAAAAAGTTATTTATAAAACTGCTATGATTTGCTTAACGTAGTCTGCAAAAATTAAACTATTTTTGTACTGTAATCATGATTATTACATCTTGTCTATAACAAATGAAATTGTATTTTATATGGATTAATGAGTGGAAGGTGAACAAACATAGCACAGTAATTACTCCTAGCTTAACAAATTCACCTGCAAGTTTAAAGAACTGTAGTCGTTAAATTAAATCAAAATTTACCAAATTTAAACAATTAGTGCTCCTAGTTGAACACTTATCCATATTGGAAAGAGTAAAACATTTATTTATTTATTAATATTAATCTTTTTACAGTACTTGGTATTTTAACTTAGTAAAGGATAAAGGTATTTTTAGAGGAAAGAAATGAGTTGTATTATGTTATCCTGCACTGTGTTTCACATTATTTTCAAAATTACAATAAAATGGACTTTATTTTATTCCTCAACAAACACATACATCAGCCTTACATGCCTTGCTAAAATTTGTTTTAACCGAATTACCGTTACAAAAGTTATGATTCAGAATAACAGATGATAACTCTCTCACCAAAATCTTATGAACTGTGCTTCTGACAATGCACGGTAGTTACGTAAATCCAACATCAATATTATCATGTATGGGTTAAATAAACGACATAGTATGAAGAGTTGATTCCGTACAAAATAATATTCCAGATACTGTGGTAGGCAATACTACGAATTTTACGCGTAACTCTCACTTCTCTGGTTGTTTTATTGTGAGTTCAACCGACCAAACTAACAGTTAATACTGTTTTATTGTTACTAGAATATTGACTGTAAAAGATTATTGTCATTTTAGATTTAAGACGGATATAACGGGAACCCACACTAAAAAAAAAAATCAATTGTAATTCTGCTTAAAATTGTACTTAAATAATATCTTTGTAAAATCCACAATCTTCAATCCTATAAAATTTTTTTTGTCATTTTGCAATGAGTAATTTGGACTTCTTATCACTTAGCGTTCTTGCACTTTATCTAAATAGTACTAGGTGTCTTAAAAGACCCACCCCTTATTATTTTTTGTATTAATGGAAATAGACAGATTTGCTTTGGGGATTGTTAACATGACCACAAATTTAGTTTTTTTGGTGTATCGGATATTTCAAACCTTCCCCAAAAAATGGGGTATTTTGGGAATAAGTCGAACATTTTAAAAGAGAACCCCTTATTGAATGACACCTCATTTTAAAGGTTTTGATGAAAGAAGAAGATTGGCGCAAACCGGAGGTCTGTATTATTTTAACTCTATCCAAAAGAATGACCAATCAAAGTTATAATTTTTCCCCATTTAAATAACATCAAAATGTTAAAGATACATCTGTAAGTTTTCATCCACTTAATCTATTATTATTGAGTGACCTACTGGTTAATAATAAAAATAATGGGGGGGAGGGGACTTTTAAGACACCTTGGTATATAAAAAGGGTACACACCAAGTGATTTATAACACTGCTCAGATTTGCTTAGCTTACGTAGTCTGTTTACATTAAATTATAATTTCTAGTACTATAATCATGAGTATTTAATTTTTCACTATAGTAATACAAATATTCTTTTGAATTTAATAATAAGTACAAGATAAACAAACATGTCACAGTAAGTACACCTAGTTGGCCAACTACTTAGAGAACTATTAAATTAAATAAATGTTTTTACCAATTTAAAACGTTCAAAGTTAAAAACGTTTACCGTACTTGTTATATCAATTTAGTAAATTATAAAGGTTTTTTTTTTAATTTTGTTAGAGGAAAGAAATAAACTATATTATGTTGCACTGTGTTTCACAATATTTCCAAAATTATAATGAAAACAACTTTACTTTATTCCTCACCTCAGCAATATTTACTTTAATGTTACTTAACGAAGTAAGCACTCTGTTAAACCGAATCATGTACAAAAGTTATGATTCTCAATAATAGATGATCACTCTCACAGCACAATCTTATGAACTATGATGGAATAAATTTACGGTAGTTGTGTTTAATCAATAAATCCAATATATTACAATTTGTAGTTTAAATAAACGAAAAAGCAATAGAAATCATTTTTGAGCCAGTGGTATTTTTTATCTAAGCCGAGCAGTAACGAGAGTTAACAATCAATATTGCTATTGGTAGCACAAAAAAGTTCTAGTTACTATACACACAACTTCTTGCCTGATAGTATTGACTGGAATTAATGAAATAAGAATTATATCTTATTTGCACACAGTTTTCTTTATATAACTTATATTAGTGTGGATTACAATAAATACCTATTTTTGTTTCCTTATAATTTATAAATAAATTGTAGACCTACTTTCAATAGTTCTTTATCTATGTACACCGATTATTTCATAGTGGATAATTTTCACATGTAAGTATTTTTAATATTGTTACATAGTGTTTTGTTTTACGCGTAAAAGAGTATAAGAACAAGAGCTATCGCAATTTAGAATAATATGAAAATAACAATTTAACAGTTTAGAAACTAACACACACTCAAATCAAACAAGTTGTAAATATGGAACAATAGTGTAACGTCTAATTTAAGTATTGTACAAGTATATTAAAATTTCACTAGAAGGCTATTTATAAAGTTCATTTATAAAGTAGGCTATACCACAAGTTTCATTTAACATTATTGCCTCTTTGACTAAATATTCAATCAACAAAGGAATATTTCAGAACAAGTGGATTAAACAACTTAATTTGGAAGTTGCTCTCAAGAGGTCCTTTTGATCAAAGGCTTGAAACACTTTATTACATTTTTTACAGCGATATTAAATGTTCCCAAACTTATTGACCTAGCAGTAATACATCAACGACATAAACAAACACAATGAGCATAAAGTCATATGAAATTTATCTCTTATGTAATGTTTACATACCATTTACTAGTACATACAATGTAAAGAGTAAAAGAGACTGTGAAGAGAATTACTTTTGGACAATGCATAGAGAAAAAGTGAAATAAAGATATATATTTCATTATTTTTTAGAAGATTGAGTTGTAAAAGACTAATTATTTTAAAATTTAAATCGATGTAGTTGGCATATTGAGTGTTAATTTAACAAACGAAACTTGTCAAAATTAATTAAAATTATCTTTTCTAAATTCAAAAACTTTCGGTGTCAATTAGGTAGACGAAGATTATTGCGTTAAAATTTAAATAACTGAATATATTACATCTCGGACGTAGAAGACTTCAAAAATACACATTTTATTCTTTCTAATGTTCTAAGAATTTTGTTTCTATTTTAGAAGTAACTCTTATTCTATTGTTTATTTCATGTATAGCCATACAAAATTTTCTTGAAGAAAATACGCCTTTTTTAAAAAAAGGAGATCATTTTTGATTTCCAAATAAAAAACTGCAATATGAAAAACAAATTAAGTGTGAAGTACCTATGTAAAAATAACTAAAGCATATAAAAATGATAACAAGTTATGATGGGAATAAAATTAAACTTGTTCTAAGGCCCGTATGTTTTATAAAAGTTCTTTGACAAAGATCTTTGATAGTGTAATGGGCCATCTTTTATAATATATTATAAACATTTATTTTATAAAAATATTACAGGTTGGCATTACCTTTTATAAAAGTTAATGAGGTACTGAATTTGAGGTTATTGAGCTAAATAACGAAATGGCTACAAAGTTCACTTGGACTGTAAATGCAACAAAACTGTTAATTTTCGAATATGAATTAAGCCTACATGAAAATGTATACAACAAAAAGCATGCAGAGTATAAAAATAGATTTACAAAGGTTGAATAGCACTGTGGCGACAAATTCAATATTGCTATAAAAATAGAAACAAAAGACAAGAACTGTATCAAATGCAATAACAATGCAAATAACAAAGGAAGACAAACATTAAATATGTTTAAATCGTGTGATCAATAATGTAGGTTTAAGGTTTTGAACAATGCCAAACAGCTTTTATCTAAATATTCATATTTGCTGTTCCTAGAATTTCAAACAAAGATTAGGGAGGAATGCTTGAGGCATATTTATAAAATACAGTCAAAATCTCTGAGCTGAGACAAATGTATACTGTTTTACCTGCGGGGGTGTGCGAATGTGTGTTTGGTACCCTCAAGGTATTTGGCCCGCTGTTTTATCTCGTGAAAGCTAACTGGAAATATAGACAGACAAAACAATCTCAAATATACGCAAATAAAAATGTTTTATTAAATCAACTGAGAAGTTGTATTTACCTTACAGACCCTCTACCCGAGATAACATACTTGCGTATAGAACAGAAAGATTAAATTATATTATATAAAACAATGAATTGTTTGTTATAAACCTTTCGAATTAAGAATTGTGTTATACGTGTGTATTATAACATTTGGATGTGTCTTTCACAAGAAAAGCAATACGATGCGATGTATTTACTTTATGGAATTTAAAGCTCTAAAAATATAGCATTTATTTACAATAGAATTTTTTTAAACTGTTATTTTAAAGCTGTAGATCATATTAAAAACCTTTTACAAAATAATTAATTACGTATACCTTTACTATTTTATTAATATTAGTTTTGTCTTATGAGATAATAAAATGAGATGAAAGCAAAACAAAAAGTTCCCAGCTACGAAATAAAACCCCAGTTCATTTGTTAAACTAAACACATAGAATACTACAAGGAGAAACACAAATATGTGACGCTCGTTTACTTAAAACGAGGCATTTATATTTGATTGATTGTATTAAATACTGGAAACCAAAGCGAGAGTTGGTGAGACTAAATTAACATACATTATTTCAATTTTATTATTGTATGAGCTTGTGTTTAAATATGTGAACATACATTTCGGTATCAAAGCAAATAATACTACCAACACAATAAAATTTGCATCAAAATAATAAATTTAATTTGTGTTTCTTTCTAAATCACTTGTGTATTATAGTCTAAGAATAAGCAGTATTACGCCGCCATATTTAAAACGGTAAACCTTAAAATAAATACGAGTTTGTTTGTTTGTAGTGAAGGAAATTATAAACAAATTAAGTTTGTATAGATCTTCTTAGTTTTAGGAACGTTATTAAACTAAACCATCCTCCTCATAACACCATCGAGATATGGTTATTTCATTAAACATATTTTATTCTGATTAAACAAAAATCCATTACCTTAAGGAACTTTTCAAAAGTAATCAAGTTATGAAAGCACTTAAAATTTCATAAATAAAGAGTTACAAGGTTTATTTTAGAATGTATATTTTCTATTTAATTAATCAATACGTATCAAAATAAGAAGATTACATTATTAGAATATTTAATTTGTTAAATGTTGTTATCAATATTATATCATTAACATGTGTTCAAGTAGAAGATAAATTTATATATTTAATTTACTTTTTAGTGGAGAATTTAACAATACAATAACAAACATAATTTGTCTTTAGAAGAGTATATTACAAGAATCGTTGTCAAACCCATATACATTTTGGCTACGAAACAGGAGATTTTCTTCAATTGTTCTGCCGACGATTTCAAACTTGATTGCTTATTTCTCTGCTTGGTTTTGACTTAAAAGCAACTAGAAATATGACTTTCCTTTAGGATTTTCAGGTAAATCTTCTAAAATAGTATTTGTATTGGTTAGGTAAGTATTTTTACCAAATGAGTTCATTCCCAAGTGTTTTGAAAACGTTTAGCAGCGTTTTGTGTTTAAAGTAATTTCGTTATAATTGCACCTTTGAAAGCTAAAGGATATTAATTAATTGTCTGATGGGATATGTCATACGATAAAACACAATTAGTCGTGATGTCATCCCAAATAGTTATACCCTTTGATTTCTAGCTCAATCGTGTAAGACATGTGGATTTTGTGTGTAATAACAGTTGCAAATATGTATGTTTAACGATCCTGTTACGGTAACATGAAGCTTTATCTGAAAATACAATTTCTTTTTACCAATCATCTTCTAGAAGATTCTGTTACTTTCGAACAAAAAACCACTAATATATCTGGGTCAATTTCCAGCAGCCCGTGAACTAAATAGGTTTTAGAAAATAATATTTTGTTTGTCTTGTCATACCTTTTGAAATGACTATTTCGGTATCTCAGTACCGGATGCAACTCAGTATAAGTGAATTTGGCCTGTTTGGTAATTTCAGTAAAGCAGCGCATGTAAGCTCTTCATTTTCTGTTTTAGAAAATCCGGTATTTCTTTGTAATTGATGCAGTTTCTAGTAGTATAGTTTTCCTTTCATGAATTGATTTTTTTACGGAGGAGCCACTTTCGGGTAGATTATTTGACACATCTTATCGCTTCATTTCATTTTCAAAAGCCTAAGAAATGCCTAAGAACAGCAGTTCACTTTGTTCAGTTGAATCATTCATTGTTTTGATGTTTGCTATCACAAATAATTTCATTGAATACAACTGCCAAATTGTTGTGGGTTTACAACACAACAAATTCTCACAATGTATATTTTAATTGCATTTAGAACCGCTTTACAGAATTTTAATGTTCGTTATCTTTCTGTCTGTCAAAGTAATTTACTTCAAATATAGTCTCATGTTAGGTTTAAATATATTTAAAATTAATAGGAAAAAACATACATACTATAGGAAAAGTTACAGTATATGAATACTAGGCGCTATTTCCAATATAAATAAGGCTATAGCAGAACTTTCATTTTTTAAGTTTTAAAATATGTAATATATTTTGTAAGAAGTTATTATTTTTGTATAATCTTGAAAATTTCAGTTCCTTATTACGATTTTTAAACTAATGCTAAATAAAATACATCAGTAAGGGAATGCTCGTAGATTTTTCGTATTATTAAACCGTAATAACATACAACATTTAAAAAAATTTAATTGGCTAAATTTTAATATTTCATTTCAAATCTGGTTTCAAAAGGGGTTAACGAACCTAACAAGAAATAAATGAAATCAATAACATAGTGGACGTTGAGCTGTAGATAAATACAAAATTGTGTTTATTACAATGTTTTTTTTTCAAATCGTTTTCTTTTAACTCATTTAAGTTAAATATAATTTCAAGCGAATAGTTTTTCTTATGGTTTTTTTTTTACATAATTAATTTTTAAATTTTATAAGTTTTAGTAAAACACTTATTTTATGAAACCATTCGTCAGGTTTATAAAAATACTACAACTTATCTGTGTGTATAGTATTTCATCAGGAACGCCTGACCTTGAAGAAATGCAAAGACTGCATAATGTAAAGAAGGGAGAAACGTTTCTGAGTTTTTCTGTCAATTTCTGGGTCACCGATGGAATGCAAACACAGTACTATACTCTATAATATATAAATAAGGTTTAACACTTTGAACGATCAATAGGACTTAGTATGTGGAGATAAAACCTGTAATAATTATTGATTATGTTAAAATTACTATACGAATAGAGGCAGAAACGATCTTGAATTTTGTTAAGTGAATTTGGATAGGAAAGATGAGTTATTGCAGTGACTTACGGTGAAACCTAAGGTCAGGAGTAGTCAAGTAGCACCGGGCATGGTCCCCAGAACACGTTTTGGGGTCTCATTGATAAATTTATTTATATAGGCCTAAGCTTATATGCATATGTGTCCAAATTCTAACGACCTTATTTTCGTCCGATTTTTTACAAAAAAGATACACACATTTTTTCTAAGTCACTTGGACTAGTTCGTTAGCAAACAAACCGTATGCACGTTTTTGAAAGAAAGTAACAGATTTTTCGCACTAGAATAAATCATTTTTGGTATTATCTAGACATAAATAGGAGATTATTTTGATCATTTAGATTTTTTACACGACTTTATAGCCCATCGATTCTCCCGAAATCGATCAAAACTTAAACTAGCATAAAAGTAACCTAACAGTGAGTTTGTCCGCTGCGAGCTAAGCAAAGCCGTTCATAATCCAAAGGCCCAAGATGCAAACTCTTAAAGCGAGTGTTTCCGCTGCGAGCGGAACGAAGTTGCACGTAAGCCGGGCTGGAGGCTGAGGTGCAAACAAATTTTACTAATCTATTTCGTACACGCAGGCAACTATTCAGAGCCTTCTTGAGTAGATCACTTTCCCAAATAGTTAATTGAAACCCTAAAACATAAAAACTTAATTTTGTAAATTGTAAGGTTCAGCTGGGTGATCCAATTATTTTTTTAATTTAGTTTAAATTGATTCGAAGTGTTAAGTGGACACATTTTAAATGGCAGATTCATTGTAGGAAGTGAAGAAAATAAATCATGTATTTCAAACATCTAATACTCGTAATAAATCATATAAGTGTCGAACTTCAAGTTATGTTGATATATTATATGCAATAAACATTTCTTAATCTTTGTCTACATCTGGCGTTCTTTTACCAACTTTGTTAGAACTCAAAAAGTTTAAGCTGTCTAACCTAGATAATTTGTGCTTATAAGTTTTGCATACGTCAAATTATTGTTATTTTTTTTAATCTGACGTCTTATCCAACGTAAAATTTATTTTTGATTACATTCAAATTAAGTTCATTATGAATTAAACAACTAAGCAGCTTAAGACAAATACTGTTAAATAATTATTTAGTACATAAAAATACAATTAAAAAAGTACTGTTAGTATTTTATAAACTGTTTACGAATTCATAATATATTACCGTTAGACACTAATATTTATTCTGAAGCCGTTATTTTATTAGCCAAAAGCAGAATACAATAATCACTTAGTTATTTTTCAATTTTAATAAATAGTAAATTCATATTTTTTTCTAATGTAATGTCTTGAAACGGATCACTTTATTAGATGTTTGTAGCGAATTAGTAAATACACCCATGTACAGAATTTATTTTGGTTCACTTAGTAAAAGGGAACGTAAGTAGGAAAAATTCGATGTCTGGCACGAAAGAGAAGAACATCAAAGATTGAACAAAGTTGTATTTTCATATAGTAGCTTAGTTTTTAGTTTTAGGATAGTCAAAAACAATAGTTGTGGAAGAACTTCATAAAAATAGTAAAGTTTCGCACAATTCAATTAGTTAGTCTCCTGAATGGCACAAAGAAGTGAAACGAAGCCTCCACAACCACTTGCACCTGCAAAGGTATTGGTATTACCGTAGTATCGCACCAAAACCAGTAAAAATGGAACTGTGATACCTTTATTAAACATTTAATTAAACATGAGCATCATAAACTGCTCGGTCGAGAGTTATGGATGAAATACAGGCATAGGCCTATGTTCTCTCTGCCTGCTTTCCAGCTCTAGAGGAATCATAATTGTATTAAAAGTGGTTCCGAAATTTTAGTGCTGCCTGCTTTCCAGCTCTAGCGGAATCATAATTGTATTAAAAGTGGTTCCGAAATTTTAGTAGTTTTTTATAAAGTTCACTAAATGTTGAGTAAATAGTGTAAGTAAAGTGTAAGGGGAAATAAACTGATGAGAATCATGGCTTCATTGACCGGCGTCTGAACAGATCTAAGATCTCCTTAAGATCTACGGGCCTATAAGGTAAATTTTTAGACAACTAAGAGACGTTTTGCAAAGTGAAATTTCAACAACAAAAGTTTTTAACCATGCAACTTACTGCCACAGTCGTAATTGATTATCACATTATCACAGTTATAACCACTCTTCGATTAGACGAAGTGATACAGGGATAATTTTAGACCAACAAAAAGTGAAAGCAGTTCCTCATGAGAGTTACTCATGTTTGAACTTATTTTTGTAGAAAATATATTATGTTTATAATCGAATAAAACTATGACCAATTAGAGGAAATATACCTCCTAAAAGAAGAATGGTCGAATTAATTGTTTCTGAAATAAATATGATTACTGTGCAAAGGCAGAATAGCATACTATTTTTACATTTCCTTGCGCGTTACCCGTGGATAATTATTATATACTACACCGTAAGTTTTCAAAGGACTACTTTTTACAGTAATGAAATCATTTCAAATTATCAATTACTTCCTACCATGCCTTTCTAATCCGAATCTAGTGTCTGTCTTCTTACCCTTTTGATATCTATAAAATGTTTCTCAATGTGTTCAAGAGATTTGAGTGGGATTGTTTGAACCTAGAAGAAAGCAGCACTAATTAAATCAACTACTACGTTGCTTAAACATTTTAACTCTTAGTTTTGCTTTAAAACTTGAAATTTTTTGGCGTTTTGGGAAAATTATGTTTTGTTAAGAAGTTTGGTAATAGCATTTTTGCCTATAATGTAAATTTTTTAAATACCTGGATAAGCTAAGATGTTTATGAAATTTCTCTTTTAGTGCATCTATTGTTTATAAAACTATAATTAGTTTAATTTGAGGGGACGTTACGCCATAGCTTAAGGTCATCGATTCGAATTCAGTTGTACGCTTTGAATATTTCTGTAGTAAATACTGTGCAGCGTTTAAGAGCGATTAAAGCCTATACGTGCTTTTTGTATTCAAACTTTAAAACACAAACAATTACATCATCTCTCTTATTTCTTAGTAAATATTTGTTAACAAACAAGTTATCTTAAATTTGACTGTTTTAAACGATACAAATATCACGGCTTAAGATACAAGTAATATCTTCTACGGCAACGATAAAACAATATTTGAAAATTGAACAAAACAGAAACTTTAATCAAACATTTGCTTGTCGGACGCAATAGGAATTTCCCTGGAGGATAATAAGTCATGCTCACAAGTACAACTTTATAAATTATTGTTTTAAACTAGTTTTCAGTTCTATTATTTGTAAAATACATCACTTCTTTAGCTACTGTATCAAAACTATAATTGCATAATCAAGATATAAATACAACTCATACAATCAATCCAAGTCATTTTGATAAACTTTATTAATTTATAAAGTCAAAAACTTGGCTATGTCTACAATCATAGTTTTAAGATACTGATATCATCAAAACTATCAATGTTTGTTTAAATATTGTATACAAATGTGAATTCTCCCTTCCCCTCCATTGGCAGCTATTTGTTATAGATATGGTAATAATAATCGCAATCATAATTAATTTTAACACAGAATTATTAAACTTTGCGTATCTGGTCGATAATTTTTAACCAAAAAGCATCAATCAAAAAACAATTGCCAGAATTTGGGATTAAAACACCAAAGTATTTTTTAAAGAGATATTTATTTTTTATTTGGAGTGCCTAAAAAGGAAAACTATCAGTTTCTTCCAATTCTTCAAAACATTCTTCATTGAAAATAACATCAAGATTCAAATATAGTTTTGACAAATATTCACACCGTTGACAATAACGACGGTGTGCACATATATTGTTTCTTTATTGTGCACGTGTGTTTGTGTTATGTAGAACTTACATTTATTCTAATGGATTAACGACCTCAATATATCGAGAATCCGATGAAGGAATAACCACCCGAACAATTAATGTGTGTAAATTACTTAAGTTGGTAAAAGTCTTACAGAATTATTCTTTTGATTTTATTACAATCTAAAACACTAAACCATCATATTTATTATATAATTACCATATTAAAGTTTGTGGCAGTGTACAACATCTGTGCATGTGTTTAGTAACCTGAAAGTCGATTTAAGGGATCTTTTGAAATTCAGCAAACACAAATATTTCAAGTGGGTGTAAATGTTAAGGACTTTAGTATTCTTTTATATCGTATGTATGCTTATTTACTATTAATTTGACACACTAAACATAGCATCGGTCCGTTGTTTAAGAAAATAACTGTGACAGACAGAAATACAAAGAACATTAAACTTCTGGATAGTGGTTCTTCCCATTTGAAATGCAATTAAATTAAAGTACATTGCATTGCATCTCAATCAGCTGTTGTTTTGTAAACACACAATTTAGCAGCTGTATTCAATCAAATTATGTCTGATATCTAACATCAAAACAATAAATGTTTCAACTGAACAAAAAATGAAATGCTGGTCTTGCTTTTGAAAAAGAAATGAAGATATAAGGTGTGTTCAAATAACCTACCCGAAAATGGCTCCTCCGTAAAAAAATCAATTCATAAAAAAACCATACTACTATAAACTGTATAAATTGCAAAGAAATTTAAGACCTTATATGCGCTACTTCACTGAAATTACGAAACAGGGCAAATTCACTTACAAAAATTGCATCTGGTACTGAGGTACCGAAGTAGTCATTTCAAAACGTATGACAAGAAAAATTTTCTAAAACCTATTTAATTCACGGGCTGCTAGAAAATGACCCATAAATACTATGGAATTTATATTTTGAAGGTAATAGAATCTTGTAGAAGTGGTACAAGGAAATTGTATTCTCAGATTTTACCGTAACTGGATCAGTAAACATACATAATTGCAACTATTATTACACACAAAATTAACATGTCTTACACGATAGGGCTAGAAATTAAAGGGTATAACTATATAGGCTGCCATCCCGAAGAATGAAATATCCGATCAAGCAATAGCTGGAGACAATATTAACTGATCACATAGTCCCCTGTCTTAGTCAGCCGGAGATGAGACTCTTTTTTCGAGCAGGATGGAACTCCACCACATTATTCTAATGTGGCCAAACCGAATTTAGATCGAGATTTTAAAACCGTTTGATAGGTCGTGGCAGCATCTTTATAGACTGGCCATTAACTTGCTAAGCCCATAGACTTGACTGTTTGAGATTTTTTCTATGAGGCTAACTCATAGAAGTTTATTATTTATGAGGGGGGGGGGAAGAAGTTTATTCTCACCCTATATCAAGAGATGACGAATTAATAAGGCTGATTGAAGAGGACTTCTCTTAATTTTTCAAAAGCGCTTATGGCTCTTTTTCGTTTCTTTAATATCAACTATTGATGGAAAACAACTCTAATTAAGATAAAATTATGACAATTAATTAATTATTTATTACTGTTACTTATACTTTTATTTATTAAACTTTTAACTTTTAATTGTATTTGCAAATAACCAATTTGTAATTTTGTTGTGTAAATACATTCATTTTGATTTATTTTGTTTAGATTCGCCAAAACATAAATTAAACTCGGAGGTACTTTTTTAACATGACTATGTAGCATAACTGTAAAAAGTTTTTTTAGTTTTTCACATGTTCGTGATATGAATTCCAAAATAGCGACCTCTTCGTGGTACACGCCGTATTATACTGTCTGGATATTTTGGAATGTTGTGGATGGTCTTATACATCCACTTTACCAATTAAAATATCGCTTTCCAAACTTTTTAAAAGAAGTGTCTAGAAACTGCGATGTAGGTGAGAGATCAGTTAGCATATATCTATGAAGACAATGGACTAAAAATTAATATCCTTTTAACTTATAAAAGATGCAAACATAGACTATAGACGTTTCTATCACTTTAAAAATAAAACGCTGCTAAAAGTTTTCAAACCATATGTGAGTGGACGTATTTGGTAAAAATACTTACCTAACCAACAGCAATACTCTTTTAGAAGGTTTACCTGAAAATCCGCAATATTTCTAGTTGCTTTTATGTCAAAACCAAGCAGAGAAATAAGCAATCAATTTAGGCAGAATTTAAGTACACTTCAAGAAAATCTCCAGTTTCGTAAATCAAATTTGTATTTGTTTGATAACGTTTCCTGCAATATACTCTTCTATTGGCAAATTATGTTTGTCGGGTTACAGTTAAATTCTCTTTTAAAAAAGTAAGTTAATATATATATATTACCATCTACTTATAGGCAAATGTTAATGATGTATTATTTAAAAAAATATTTAACAGATAAAATATTCTAATATTGTAATTACTTTGAACCTTGTTATTTTGATACTTACTTATTAATTAAATAGAAGATATAAATTCTAAACTAAACCTTGAAACTCTTTATTCATGAAATTTTAAGTGCTTTCATAACTTAATTACTTTTGAAAAGTTCCAGAATTTGATGGCTTTTTGTTTAATCAGAATACATTTTTAATGAAATAATCACCCCTCGATGGTGTTATGAGAAGGATGGTTCAGTTTTATCACATACCAAAAACAGAGTAGACCTGTAAAAACTTTATTTGTTTATAATTTGCTTCAATATAAACAAATCAAATCGTATTTACTTTAAATTAACCTTTGTTTATAAAAAAATAAAAATGTGAAATACTGAAGTCGCCTGTTTTGATTGCTATTTACGAAGACAAAATATGTATTGTTTTAAATATAGTGGAGCAATACTATTTATTCTGAGACATTCTATAGGCCTAATACATACGTGATTTAGAAAGACAACTTAAATTTATTATTTGGATGCACATTTTATCATGTTGGTAGTATTACGTGCATTCATATTGAAAAATATGCTCAGATAATTAAACACAAACTAATACAATAATAAAATCAAAATAGTGTATGTCAATTTATTTTCGCTAACTGTCGCTTCGGTTTCCAGTATTTAATACAATAAATCAAATATTACTGCCTCATTTTAATTATCCATTAATATACAAGTAAACGAGCGTTAACTATCTGTGTTTTTCTTTTTGGCATCAAATGTGTTTAGTTTAACAAATTAACTGTGGTTTTATAACTGTGGTCGCTGGTAACATTTTGTTTTGCTTACCGTACGTCTTTTCTACTACCCCTAAAAATACGAATACTTGACTAAAGGTGTAGTTACTATGTACAGGCTACGGAAGGCACGGACGAATCGAGTCTGATGATGTGCAGCAGTGCCTTTTGGAATGTTACAGAACCAATTTTTTTTTTAAAGCTGCGTCAATAATGTTTGTGGCTATCTCCAGATAAGTGTCACCGCGCGGCCATACTCCGATATCAGGATGGACGCAGCCACCGCAAAGATGGGAGAGTCGGGTTTGTATTTGTAATTTCCCAAATGAAATTTTATTTACGGTAATATTTATGCAATACGAAAGCTGGTGTTAAACATTCCTTGTAATTTTATTTAGCCAATCCCGGTTTCTAAGACAAAAATGACAAAGAAAATACTTGTAAATATTTCGAAATTGGACCATAGATAATATAAAACAAATTGAAACCGCTTTATATTACCGCTTTATTTTACTAGCATTTTACCTAGTTAGTTCTATAACAATATCAAATATTGCCAACACTAAATAAATAATTAGTTAGCCACTTTACAGACAGTTCCAATCTTAATAAATATTATGGCTTGGCTGTTTACTTATTATTATAGTGTACAAAACCATCTGAGGATGATGACCATGTCATCGAAGTAGCGTAATAAACACAACTTAAAATTTAGTTGTTTAGTTATTGTTTTTTTCCTTGTTTTGTGGTCCGGGGTTTTTATTAAAATCAGTGTTATAGTGTACAATTAATTATATTGTACATTTAAGATGATATTGTTGTTACTTTTATAATTAGCTCGACATAACTTCTTCGTGATATAAAAATGAGTTTATCATTGCTAAAGTAAATTTGTATATTATTATATATAAGTTAAATTTTGCAAGAAACTGTGTTTTATCCTAAGAAGGTGTAGTTGCGGTTTGTAAATTACTATTAAATAGAAACATAAATTCAACACACAAAATATCTTCATTAAGCTTCAAGCACTAAAATAAATTGGATTTTGTTTTTCTCCCTAACATGTTTTATTTAATTAAACCGTATAATTAGGTCATTTATAAATTAATTAAACACAAGTAATAACAAAAATAAACAATTCATGCTAACAACCAATTTCAATAATGTACAATTCAGTACCAGTCTGTCTTTCATTTGATTGTTTAAGATATTTAATTTTTTCATATATTTTGTTAGAACCGAGGTAGACGAGTGCAATTTATGAAACCATTAACAAAATTAAGAAGACTACCTTGTTATTCTCAATGATTACTGATGCACAACCACGTACGCCATCAAGAACCTGAGCTACAATAATGACATTGGAAGTAATCAAAATATGCTATATTCAATAAAACATCATACAACGGTTTAAATCGTTTACTTATTTTGTAATTTAACTCATGTTTACAACGAATTTTGAAACAACCTGTACTTTTTTCCAAGTCTGGATGTGTACAATTATTTTTGTTTTGTTACATCTTTACTAATTAAACTAATAACGCTGACGGTACCATAATAAGTCTAATAAATCTTCTATGGCTATTCATTGTTTTTATCCACAAACAACCATTTTGTTAAAACCATTAGTTAAAAATATAAGACTCTATTGTTGAAAATGTAACAAAACTTAACGCAATAGATGTTTGGAAAACTTTTTATATTAGCAAGTATCGTAACGTTTTTGTAAATAATGAATTAGGACCTATACTATTAATATAATATACAAATAATTATGTATAGTTTGAGTTATGGGGTTTAGTTAATTTGAGACCAGTCAGAATAAGGCTAGACAGTTGGTAACGCTTTTCTGTATAACTTACTACGTAGTATTAGGCCAAGCCCCTTTTAGTTGCGTATAAATAATGGGCGTGAAACACTGTAGGTTTGTTTTAGTTTGATTATTGTAGCCATCACTGAAGATGGCGACTTTATTTTGAAACATATCTGCGTTATTAAACGTATTAGTTGTAAGATTATAGGTTCAAGTTTTTATTATATCGACTTTAGTACCAGTTTAACCTCCTTTTATTCCCCAAGTAAACTGAACGCCATTATCTAGGCTCGAATATGAGCAAATGTGTTAAAGGTTCCAACTGTAGCAACCTTTAAAAATCTTACAAAACCACTGATCCATGACACTCCCCATAGTGTTGTAGAATTATTTCTATCAGAGATTTAAAAGTTGTTCTTTTAATACCATTAAAATAGAAATAACGCAGATGAGTTAAATAAAAAACCCGTAATTTTACCAGTTTCTAAAAAGAATTAATGTTCTGTTATCTATTGAATTTATTGCAATTTAGCAGCATTGAGCTAAAGTAAATCGAACACCAGCCAACACACAATCCTTCACAACTGTCTTAAAGATGTCATCTCTAGCAAACTGAGCGAGAGTATTTAACTGCATGTCCTTATTCATACTATATTCTACGTAATTGTTAATTAATTACTATAACAAAGGTAAAAAATGTCTTTTACGAGTAATTTCTTCTTTTTAATCAAATACAATCAGAGAAATAGAAATAGAGATTGCATAGCCTTAAAATAAGAGATAAACAATCGTACTTATGCAACAGTTATAATTAACTGATCGGGTATCAATAGGTTTAGTCACAATTATTTCATCCTTTATAATTTTGTTATGCTAAGGAAGACGACTTGTTAAATTCTGGTAGTATCTAAAGCTTCTTACAAGGATTAAATATAAAGTTAAATTAAGACGTTCCACAAAAGTTAAGAAACTAGATTTCAAACATGACCATTATTCCAATGTAGTTCATGAAACTAAAAACATACGAGTAGTATAGTGAATTCAAATACCCAGGTAGATTACTGTTGCTAGAACTGGAAAAAATTTAAGTTCTGAAATTTATTCTCTTGCATTTTAAAATAGAATCTATTATTTTAGAATTAAATACACATTTTATTTCTTTAAAAATAAATATATTTAATGGCTAAATCATGTTAAAATAACTTTTACTTAATCAAAAATATGTACAAAAAAGAATTTAAATGTGATGCTTAGCGTAGTTTAGCCCAGTTATTAATACAGTATAGTTACTAATAATTTAATACGTAAATAATTGTTAATTTAACTAAAAATTATAACTTACAAATAATTTTGCAAATCACATCCACCAATAAAAACTCATTGGGCATAAATACCTGAAACAAATAAAATGTTGCTTGGTCAAAAAAATCTTATTTATATTTTTATTATCCTATATATTTTTTTTCTGGGCAGATACAACGTCAAATTATTTTTGAAATAATTTTATCTTAAACGATGACTGAAGATTATTATCTGTAAACTTACAGGCAATCCTATATAATGTTTTTGGATACAAACTTACAAATCTTAATACGAAAAGTACGAGATAATATGAATATAAAGGCTATTTAAAATTTTTAAAGGGAATTTATGAATTTAAATTTTATTAGATTTGATGAAATACGAGTAGATACAAAACACTATCAAAAGGTAATTTAACCCAAAAAAATTCAAAATATATGGTGGCGGGCATTTATAGAATATCAGTAAATTAAATTGTTTCTTTGTATACATCAAATCTGACTGAGATAAAACAAACTGTGTATTACTCCACAACGTATTCGATTTGCATAAAGGAAAATGTGTATGTATGATTATTAGCATGTACATAGTTTGTTTGTATAAACATTTAACGCCGGTGAACTCTCAATGATGTTTTTTACATTATTTGCATCAAAGCTAAGCACCTTAATTGTATTAAGTATTGAATAT
The DNA here is from genome assembly GCA_018207615.1 of Philaenus spumarius. Taxonomy (NCBI): domain Eukaryota; kingdom Metazoa; phylum Arthropoda; class Insecta; order Hemiptera; family Aphrophoridae; genus Philaenus; species Philaenus spumarius. The sequence goes on from JAGFPH010003052.1 coordinate 62,220, forward strand.
TTGTCTTATTGGCAATTTGAATTTGTATGTTGTATTCTAAGTTAGTTGTAACTTCATTGTAATTTTAGTTAAATTATAATAAATATATTAGAATTCATAAAACCACAATAATACCATTTAAAAAATGCATAACTTACGAGTAAATATTACTTTACGTATAATCACGATCCAGGTCCCTCTTACGATTAAATTTGCTACGTACATTATATCATCTAGAGTCTAGTATATACGCTAAAAGCAATTAGACTTAACTACAAACAGAAACACCATACTGCCACAAACAAGCCATTGCCAAGTTATAATTGCCCTCATATATTAAAATACAATTCAATTCATTTTCCTTTCTGACTCTGCAAGGTTAGTAAACATAAGCTCACCCTCGTCCGTGCTAACGCTAAACATTTTAATAAAAGGCTCGTTTAGGACGTTTAAGTGAGGTAAAATGGAAATGAGCTAGCATATATTACCCTTTTTGTGTACTTAAAATGTTTTTATTGCCTCTATTTTTGTTTTTGTTTTGTTTAAATTTATTATGTGCGTATCGTTAGTCGATGTATTAAGTGGGCATTCTGATCCAATAGTTAGGCCTTAAGGATGCCTTATACCGCTACAGCCATGGAACTATCTTTTTTTCACCGCTACTTCCTACCTATCTTTGCAAGCATCATCTAATCAAAAAATGACCCTACGCCAAGTGCCCTCACATAGCGTTTCATGTCTAAAGCCACCATAATCTTTCCTCTTGCACGCACCCTGTTGGGTGTATAGGCCTACGTGTTGCCCATGAATGTTAAATTATTATTTAGTGCCCAATACATACCATTAATTCAAAATCCTTCCGATCCAAAAACATCAGTCTGGTCCTTCCAGGTTTATTGTTTACAACACTTTCTTTCTATTCGTTTACCTCGGTGCTTCTTCTTGGAACAGTTTCAGATCAAATTCTGACTGGGTTATTTCTAAAATCAAGGTGGAAGGTTCAAGACCCAAACAAAACATGGAAGGAAATTACCTTACCAGATTGTCTATTACTTCGCTGCCTTGTATTTCACAATGTGTTCAGTGCACTCACTCTACGGGTAACTTTGGACCTCTCAGTACTACCTGATTATCTGAACAAATCTTGATTGTTCTTCCTAAGTTCCTTTTCAACTCGTGGAGATTAATAAGCATAATCACACTTTCTGTCTTGTTTACATAAAGATGTTTTTTTGTTACAGTAGCTACTGTAAAAGTGTTAGAAATAGCAATACTTCCTGTCAATAAAGGCTTGTTGACAAGTTTTAATTGGCTGATTATAATTAATTGTGTACGTCTAACGATACTACCATTCGGTGAAAGAGTTAAAGTAACAGATAAAGCAAATAAGTAAGGCATTAATTCAATTAGACATCCGTAGTTACACGCTTGGATAATTATTACATTTAGTTCTGTTCAGTCTTACATAAGAATACTTCAACAAATATAATAATTTTAAAAGTAGATTTAATTTGGACTTTTCAAAATACTCATAATTTAAGTCATGCATATTATATTGTAATTTTATCAGACTTTATAATTTGACAGCATAAGTAGAAAAAAACTTGTTATTATTTTATTATGTCGTTAGTTAAGTTGTATATTTTAAGTGAACATTTAAAATCAATTTCAAGTAATTCAACAAAAACTATTTTAAAATTATTTATCTTTATTTGAACATACTAAATTATTTGTTTGCAAACCTTTTTTGTATTTTTGTTTTCAAGCAATGTCAACATCAAATACATTTAGAAGATTAATACGAATTTAACCTTATAAAACAGGTTTGACAGTACTTATTCATAATTCGAATTTAACATTGACAGGCACAATGCTTACATCTACGTATTTGCTCTTATAGTAAAGATAAACAAATATTGGACAAAAACATAACATAATCCAAAACACTTAGCTAGTCACGCCTGAAACCAGTCCCTTTACAATTATTGCACTCTTTTATTTTAAATATGTGTATAAAATTAATGTATTCCTTGAGTAAAGACGAATTGATGTTATTAATATTATCATTATTTTTATTTTTTGAATTCGAATTTCTACAAACATTTAGTAGGCAAAATTAAAATTTAACTAATTCAAATGTTTTATGTCCGAAATTAAAAGTAAAGTTTAAGAATAAGATTACAAATTAAAAACACAAAGTATATTATCACCTAATTTTATTGAATACATAATAAACAAAGATAAGAACCCTCAAAAATTTGTTGAAAACTAATGTTGTTATAATTTTTCTTAAACTACATTTAGTTTTCAAATATAAAAACCATTATTTAATACATTTTGGCAACTAGAAAAGTATATGGACAACATATTAAACTGCAATTACACGTGAAATTCATAACTTTACAAGTGGTTAAAATTTAAATTTGTTTCATATAATTTATGTAATTCTTCGAATTATTTAGCTACGTTCTAATTTAAAACCTACATTAATAGTTAAGGAAGTTATCCTCAAATCGAAAAACTGTATACTATCCTGTTTTAGGGCATTTGTCTACCTAAGATATACACGAAATTTTCTCAGAATCAAGGATACACCCATTCGTTTCCTCTCGAAAAACATGAAAGTATGTTGTGAATACTACACAAAACTGTATTACCAAATTTTGTTTAGGATGGAAAATAAATATAACAAGTTATTTTACTATGTTGCTAGTAGTACAAACTTTGTGATTAATTTAAGAATAATAACAATACACTAATTCTTACATACATAGGTTTAGTAATCAAACGCGTTTCGAAGGCAAGTTCGTCTTCATCAGTGATACATGAGCTACAACTAAAAACTTACAGCTAGTTATATACATCTTTGATTTAATCGTATGTGTGTGAGAATAAGAATATTAATATTATTTTTGTGAATTCCTTCTCAGTCTTCAAGCTTAAAGTGTATTAATATTTCTGATTAATAACAATTAAAATTAAATATAAACAGAAATTATAAACCACAAAAACCGGCCCTCGCCAATTTCAAAAAACTTTGTACGTAAATTCAAATACATTTTATATTTACATATTTCTCTTTCTAGCTCCGAGAGGTTAATACAAATAAAGAAACTTTTGCTTATTTTAAAACACAATTTTGTATAAAAGTCTCGTTAGGGTTTAAGTGAAAGACAATGCAAATAAGGTCGATCTTGTTACTTATTATTTAGTACTTTGGTGTTTTATTTTCCTCATTTCAATTTCTTTTTACTTTGATTCCATTTTTAACATCTATTGTGCATTTATGTGTTTTTTCATAGACATAATTTAATTGTTGCATGCGTAGTTACTGCTAGATGTATACAGCTTAAATTTATTTTATTCCTTCATTACCTTCATTGCACAGGTAGGGTTATTATACAATATGGACATAAAGGAACTATACTATAATCATTAAGCTGTGAGTTTGATTTCTAATTAACCTGCTGTGTATATTGTAGCTACTTGTGTACAGTCGTGGAAACATTCACCTGGATTTACGCAGTTTGTCTAACTTTAAATTTTGAAGTTGTTTTAAGATATCAACATGTTACTTACTATGAGAGAAGGTGTGGAATTTATATAATTGGACCTGAGGACGAATTCGTCATTATAAAACATCCATCCCAAAAATACTTAACATGTGCTGCGTAAAGCTAGTTAAAATTCTTTCAGACCGACTATCGCATCTGATCATCTAAAGGACGTGTGGCGCTAGAGAAAGAAATTGGAAGTCCACAGAGGTCAACAATCCGAAATTGGATTAGAAGTCTAGGCCGAGTTGAATAGTCTCTTCGCTCACCTGATCAGAGTACAAATTTCACTTTTGGGGTATGTTAAAAGCAAATGTGTATGAGCAGGGAATCAGAAGCTGTGGCCATTTTAAGAAAGGAACAAGAAAAGAAAATCAGAACAGCAATATTTGAACGCATTTATTAGTCATCATATAACTTTGATTTTCATGCTGAGCAAAGAAATGTAGGTATCCAATGGATAGTACTTTAAACACGTTATGTTAGGTTTTTTAGCTTAATCTGTTATTTATATTAATTAAAATTGCTTTTATATACAAACTTATTGCTTTATAATTATGTTATCTATATTTAATTCTCACCCTATAATTAATTAATTAAGACTAGATTAAAGTTGTAATTTTCTTTGCATAAAATAAAACTCTTATGATTAATGAAGGTGTATATTCAAAACTTATCATGAATTTCTTTATTATTAATATAAATGACAAATTTGTAGTTAATATAAATGACAAACTTTGTAGTTAATATAAATGACAAACTTTGTAGTTAATATAAATGACAAACTAACTCGTAATGCATGACAAAGTTTACAACTCCAACGAATTCGATTCATAAGTGTGGGTGCACCTTAATAGTTTTGGACATTAAGAAAGTAGCAAAATTATTATATTTTCTTTCCCACTTAAACAAAAAATAAACTTAAACCAATTTTAAGCATAAAAACTTATAAAATCAGTGTTCAAACAACATAAATTTTTTAATTAAAATTATTTCATTATTTAAGGACTTATTTAACGTTATTAATTCAATAACTCACATTCTTCAAAACTTCTTAAATTTTATAACTTTAAATTTCCTTATGTAACAGTGTATAAGGTTTCCTGATTTTATGTGGCATAGTTTAAACGAAATCATTAGACCAAGTACTATTATAAATTGATTTCTATATTATAAATAACAGAAAACTAAACAATTACATTCAAGAAGTGTATGGGACTTTTGTTCTCTGTAATAATTAATAACAGTAAAATCTAATTTGAAAGACAAAAACACTACACTTTCCAATACAAAACAAAATACATTTGTTTTTCACGGAGGATAAATTTAACTACACATTGTTTTAACTCTAGAGCTCAGTAGGGATTTATATCGGAAAAAGACACACTCAACTTCAGAATAAAAACAAACTCCAATTACGCAGGATGCATTTCTCTCTGCTCGAAATCCATGAAAGTATTTTGTGTGCATACTCAGAGCTTTAATCTCGAAACTTTGATAGAACTACGAATATATACATTTGACTCTTTTGTGGAAATTCACTGTTTCGATTTGTATTTATTTAGTTTTCTATCAGTATAATAGTGCTGCTAGTGTCACCGCATTTGATGTTTTGTACTTTTGGATTAGTGTGTAATATAGGCTTATGTGTGGATATTACAGGGTCTAGTATTATATACAAAAACGTGTTAATGATTCCTGATAAAATCTCTTGTTAAAATAGGTCAATTATACGTAAGGGATTTTTTGGAAAAGAGCAAGATGGTTCTGTCTGATCAACAGATGGTCCTGCGTGGATATATGTTAATAAAGTAATTTAAGTATGAAGTAAAGGTTTGTTTTCTCTAAAAAAAAGTAGAAAAACGGTACAGTAGGGAAATTATGACAGTAATGCCTTTTCCTAAACAAATATAATAGGTTAATTTAATTTACATGTGTTCAAAATACATAAGCGGAAAATATATGATATACTAAACAATTGCTGGATATAGTACTATGGACTTCGTGTTTGGATATGAATCTAAAAGGATTCTTTCAACGACACTTTTCATGTATTTAAAAGTACTTCCAAACCAATATCGTTATATATACAAGGTCATAAAGACGTTTTACATACTGAGTGGAAATATAACATTAGTACATAACCCAAATAGAATAAGACTTAAGATTGGTGCGCAACATCCTGTACCAAAACCAAATAACACTTTTTAACTACATTTTATTTATATTCATTGTTGCTAGCCTTAGAACTACATATATTTTATATATATTATTTATTTTCTGTCAAATGTAGACTGTATTTGTACTTTACCTTTTATGTGGCTACATGTTTCACTGCCACAGGCACCATCATTAGGCCAGTTATGAGTCATCTATGTACACTCAAACACTTATATATACACAACACTTACGGTAACACATATTTTCGTACACGTCACATAAATAAATAAATTTGTTCAACTTTGCTACACTTGAGAGGTACCTCATTCTAGTGTGCTTCCTCCAAGACTGATTTGGAAAGATAAATAATATAGGAAAATAAATAATATATATAAAATTTGATTCATTCACAAACTTTTTAACAATATGCTAAAATATATTTAAAAATGTAAAATTCTCAAACCTTTTTGAAGGGCTGGTTACATGTTTTAGACCGTACAACGCGCATTTTGAATATTTTAAGCTAACATGTTGACGGCATTTCGAGACTATCGTGTGTGAATGTATGTTAGGGTGGGTTTAATTTTGCGATAGTGTGTTACTTTGATTTTTTTAAATTAGTTTTAAGTATTTCTATTATGTATTTTTCGTACTAAGTTTTGTCTAAGTTTTAAACAGGCTCCACCTTTTGTGCTAAAATGTTTTTATTCATATTTTGTTAATTGTATGCATTATAAGTTTTCACAGCCAGTTACTTTCTACTATACGAAGTTTGATAAATAATACTTATGTTTGTTTTTAGCGAATTTCCATAGGAAAAATGAGCTATTGCAGTGGCCCTTATGGTGAGACCCAAGGTCAGGAGTAGCAAATGAGCACCGATCATGGTCCCCAGAACACGTTTTGGGGTGTCAAAAAAATTCATATATATATATG
>JAGFPH010003052.1:68948-93861 GCA_018207615.1 Philaenus spumarius
CATATATATATATGTATATATATATATATATATATATATATATATATATATATATATGTGTTCGCACTCTAGCGGCCGCATTTTAAGTCCGATTTGGTCCAAATTTGGTACACGTGTTGGTTGTCTATGTGGCTCGGACGAGTTCGTTAACCAAAAAAATCCAACAACCGGAAGTACGTTTTTTGACCAGAAGTAACTATTTTTTGAGATTTTTACTACGAGAATGAATTTTTTTTAGAGTTTTTTCTAACAATATGAATGTAGGACGTTATTTTGCGTATTTTGTTTTTTTACACGACCTTATAGCTCGCATGGTTCCCCCAAAATCGACAAAAACGTAAAATACCATAAAAGTACCCAGTTCAAACCCAAGTGATAAAAACTCGCGAGGCCACTAGGAGGAAACAAATTCTACTAATATATTGCGTACACACAGACAGCTGTTCAACGCCTTCGTGAGTAGACCTATTTCCCAAATTGTTGGTTGAAATCCTAAAACATAGGCATATAAACTTAATTTTGGAAATTTGCTCAACTCACGTCAGCGGTCCAGCTGCGTGGTCGATTTATTTTCAAATGAGGGTAGCTTCAAAACAGGCTTAATAAAGCCTAAATGAAGTACCTACATTTTCTCTTTACAATTATTGTGTCGGAACAGTTTATAATATTTATTATCCTTATTTAGTCGAATAAGTTTAAATAGCGTTTAGGCCTAAGTTTTATTTTTAGATACTTTCTTTAATTTTGTAATTTGGATTTCAGTTTCGTAATGTAGTATTTATTATTATTCAATTTTATTACAATACAATAATTATGTTGTTTCGTGTTCCTAATGTATTTGTACAATGAGATTAATACAAAAAATCTGATTAAATTTTTTATTTTTAATAGGCTAAAAACCTGGATGGTTATCAACGCCTGTAAATTAATTACAATTTCATCTAATATCGTTAGCTACTAATATTAGTTAGGATGTACTAATATTGAATATTAATACGAATTTCCGTTCCGATTATTAAGTGGCTAGTACAAATTGTGTACACAAAAAATGCAGGTGGATTAATAGTGCTATCCTCAGAACGATAGTATCTCTACATACAAGGTGTGGCCAAAATCTTCATACATTTTGCGGCAAATGTGTTAAGTTCCTTAATAAATATTTTTATAAACGAACTATGACATTTTGTACATCTAATTCAAATTTAGTTTGTTTTCGTATTGCATTAATTTATAACCCACAAGTAAGGTAAAAGGTCGATGGTTCTGCTCAATCACTGTCACAATTTTGTTGCCACTGTAAGCAGATAAAAATAATAAATCATTATTGTGACTTAACGTTCCCAATATTGAAATTTTTTAGCGTTGTACAATGGTCGTTTCGGTAATTCAGCCAATCTCAAGTTTCGCAGTCGGATTATCCTTTGTCATTTGTGAAAGCAATACTACTCAATCACAATACATTAAAACACAAACTCAATAATAAATTAATGTACAAACACGACACATTGTTTTAGGCAATGAGTCAATTTAAATTTTGCATTATCACTACTTGTTAAGCCCAACATTCCGATGGTCGCTTACGCTGATTAGACGACTGATGCGGTGGCCAAACTATTTCGTACATTCACAAAATACAGTCCCTAGCAGACCAATCGAGAAATGGGCGTCCCATTGATTTAAAAAATAACAGTATGACAGCATTAGATTGTAGAACTATGGCTGAAAATGTATTCAAAAACCATTCAAGTGGTATTGATTACAGAGTGAGGACATCCAAGAAATTACTCTAATTAAATTAACAGCAAATTTGTTTTATGAAACTGTTAATTTAGCTCAACAAAACATTTCACAAGCCGATTTTACAGTCTTTTCTTTTAACAGGCGATGATAACCACCCAGGTTTTTCGCCTTTAAAAATAAAATAAAAAAAGTTTAGGCTTCCGGAAACATCTGAATAAATCATGGATTTTGTTTAGAAACGTTTACGTAACAAATTATAACAAACGATAGTAATTTTCATAGAATAGAAAGTAGTATTCTGTCTTGATATATTTTTGTGTATTGTTAGTTGTCAATAAATAATTCAACTACATTGTGTTAGTTCGTGATCCATCTGTTGAATTAATAAAAGGTATCCCCCAAAAACCAAACCAAATTAGTTTCTCTATTCCCCTCTTATATGAGAGACTCTATAAATGGAATTAAAATTTAGTAGTATTTATCAAATATTTAAATATCAGAGGAAAGCATAAGATTTTAAAACTATTTAGAACGCAATAATAAAGAGTACGCGTTTTAGTGAGACTCTGTATCAAGAGCGAACCCTTATGTCTTTAGGTGGCTTCAGGGGAAGCGAGCTAAATATCCGGACCACACAGTGCCTTATCCATTTCTTTTTAAAATCGATGGGGTATCCTAACAGACTAGAGACTTCATCGATAGTGCAGAAGTTATTGTATAATATCCCTAATAAAGGACTCAGCAGACGAGGACATCAGCGAAATAGTATTCAGGCACTTTGTAAGAAAACAAGTGACTCCTCTACATGTTACAAATGTCTCACATTATAGATAACTATATGACATGGCCTGAATGGTATAAAAGACAGTTTTATAAGTTCCGCTCTATATTATATAAGTTTTTATTTTAAAATCTAATAAAATGTACAGTATAAATAAACTTGATATGGTTAATTTTACATACAAAAAAATACTCAAACTTGTTTGATCTATTTCTATTATTATATAAAGATTTTTTTTATGTTATAGAATAGCTTACAATGAACAAAATAACTACTATAATTACTAATAAGATATGCACGACTATTATTTTCTTCAATGGAGTAAAATAGCACCGATTTCATACTTCGGCGGCCTATTATCTCAATGTATTACTTATTAAAGGATATGCTGATACCTTTATAGAAAATAATTAAGATACCTTTTCTATTTTCGATATATAATATGGAATTTCTAACAATTCACAATCTTGTATTTCATAAAGCATTCCAACCAAATATACGTTTCTAGAATATTTAAATCTACAATTTAATATCCATACGATACTTTCTTTAAATTAAATTCCTGTCTGACTTTGAGATGACGGACTTTATTAAACTTTGTTACTTTGCGTTGCCACATTAAGAAAAGTATTTCAGTTCCAGCATTCTGACTGCTACGTTTTTATGCAGAAATTCACTTGAAATATTCGACACGTGTAGTTCTTACATTTCTGCATCTTATAAACTTAAACGATGAAATTTTAGTGCAATGTAAAATTTACTCATTTTATTTCTTGCATGAATCGTTACATTGACTACATCAAAATTGTTGTAAGCAAATTAAATGCCCTTATATATTTGTATTTAAATAATAATTAAATTTACACTACTGTATTTTCTCAATGTACTCACACAGTATAAATGCAGAGCTTTATTCATCTTTCTTACTTTAAAACGAGTCAGATTTAGAAAAAATGTATGTTAAAACTAAATTGAAATATAAAAATAAACCGCAGAAGTACGACGTCATGCGCCTAGTGTCCGTTATGGTCAGCTCATCCGAAAGTTTTACGGAAATTATATTATTAACAACAAGTCGTATTCTCAATCAAAATATAGCGGGAGGGGGGGTCAAATAACGTCTTAAAAAATAAATACATTCCTTGGTTTAGGCGAGAGAACGAGCTCTCGAGTTATAATTAACTGCTTAAGTTGAAGACGATTGCAGTAGTATGTGATAGCAGTGACTTTATTGTGATATTTGACTGAATTTAGTGTAAGTTTAGGGACGAGCTTGGGTTTTTTTATGAGTTTAGAAATGACTTAATAATTTAGTCATTTCATGGTGGGTCGTGCACAAGGCGCAGTGGTCTGTTCCTGCGTTCCTGCGGTAGAGCGGGATCTGTCACGATTTCGGACAGGTGCTTGTGTTTCGAGCATTCTGCTCGATTGGCTAACTTTTGTGTTAGCTTGATGATGAAGTCATGGATAGTCTCGGATTTCAGACCCTGGATAATGGTTGTATTTCGAACGAACCAAGGTGAGTTGCTTAACATTCGAAATGTTTTGTTTAGGAAGGAATCCAGCTTCTTCCTTGCGTTGGTGCTAAGTAGAGAATACCAAGCTGGGGCGGCGTAAGTGACAATGGGGCGAAGATACATTTTGTACATTGCCAGTCTGATGGAGAGGGGGAGAGAGCTTTTTTGGCTAATCACGGGATAAAGTTTGGAGCGGGTGACTAGTCTCACATGATGCGTTAGAGTTAGCCTTCGGTCTAGGGTGACACCTAGGTATTTTACTTTATTTTTCCATGCTATGGGAGATCTGTTAAGGCGAAGAGTAGTTTTAGGCGTTGTAATCGCATTGGTGAATCGTATGGCTTCTGTTTTGTCTGTGTTAACAGCAATTCTCCACTTTCGAAGCCAGGGTTCGAGTAGATCCAGCTGACGTTGGATGATTTTTGTGCCGAAGTGCACATTGGCGGTTGTGTAATAGAACATGGAGTCGTCAGCGAAAAGACGTAGGGTCACTGGGTGATGAACAGGGATGTCGTTAGTGTACAGAAGGTACAGTAACGGGCCAAGGACTGAGCCTTGGGGAACTCCGGATTCGATAGGCCTTGGAGTTGATAGTGTACCTTCGACGGAAACCTGGAACCATCTGTTGTCGAGGTACGATTTAATTAGGTGGACATAGCAAGGAGGGATCGGACTATGGGCTAGCTTATACAAGAGCCCAAACCTTGTCGAAGGCTTTGCTGATATCCAGGAATACAGCTATGGTGTGACGGTTTTTGTTAAAACCATCAGCGAGAAGGTTGATAACTTTAACGAGTTGTAGGGTTGTGGAGTGCTCACTGCGAAAACCAAACTGCTCGGGCCTGATGACCTCTTTGAGGTGTTCGACGAGTTGGGCGTTGACTCGTGAAAAAGTGAGATAGGTCGAAAGTTTTGCGGGAATAGGGGCGATTTATTCGGCTTTTTGATCATGATGACCTTAGCCCCTTTCCATGAAGTAGGGAAGTGGCCGGACCGCATGATACCATTGAATAAGTTGATTATGGGGACTACCATTTGAGAGGGGATATTTTTAAGTGCCGAGTTGCCTATGGAGTCTATACCAGGGGCTTTGTTTGGCTTTAGTTTGTGGATGACTCGAGCCACCTGGTTACTAGTGAACGGGTCTGGGACAACTCAGGTAGTCCTCAAGATAATTTTCTACGAGGTCGATGTGGTCTTCCTCATAGATGTGTGAATAAGGAGAAATCTGGTCTTCTAGAGAGTCAGCGAACGCTTTGGTCTTTTCAGACGGAGAGTAAGCGAGTCCGCTTTGTCCGTGAAGAGGATGGTTGGTTGTTTTTGGTCGGAGAAGTTGGCGGTTGAGTTTTCAGAGTGAGCCATTCTCTATTTCAACTGTGGAGAGGAATTTGTCCCACTCGTCCTCGGTGTGGGATTGTAGCAGGGCCTTGACTAGCTCGTTTTGGGCGTTTAGCTTACGTTTGATTGATGGGGAGCGGGTAAACTGCCATTGCCGGCGGAGTTTTTGTTTGATTGCCAACTCCTCCTTGATGTGGGGAGGAAGTTCAGCTTTGGTGCCTGTACAGGGGGTTGAGTATGCACTCTGCTTGAGTGCAGTGAGGATTGAATTTTGTATATCTTCCACTTGGAGGTCGATATCCTGGGGACTTGTTGCGGGAGCTGGTAAAGGGGTGTGTCTGAGGAGGCATTCCGAGAAACGTCTCCAATTGACCCTCTTTACTTTGTTGCGAGGTGGAAGATATTGAAATAGCGAATTGCCAAATGTAAGAATGATCGAGTTGTGATCGGAGCTAAGGTCTTCGATGCAGGTGAGTTTGTGCGGGAACGGAAAGTTCTTGAGCACTGCGATGTCTAGGACATCGGGTTTGTATCTATGAGTGGTCGGGATGTAAGTAGGTTCCGTCGGACCAATGGCTACAATGTTGAGGTTCTTACTCAAGAACTTGTGAAGTATTAGTCCTCGAGTGTTGGAAATTCTGCTGTTACAGCTTGGATGTTTGCTGTTCAGATCGCCCATGATTATGGTCGGGTCGTTCGAAGAGAGTAAATCCTTGAAATGTTTGGCGAAGACGGTGTTTGGATTGGATGGAGGAGCATAGACCGATACAATAGACACGTTTGTGCCCTGATATTGTATTTGGATGGCCGTATGCTCAATAGGAGAGTTTGGGACACTCGGAAGTGTCTGATGGGTGATCCGCCTGTGTACCAGCACGGCAGTCCCTCCTGCTCCGCGCTGGCGTTGATGGGGAAGGAGTGGACGACCTGATCGATACATGGTATAGCCAGGGATGCCGAATCGGTCGGGAGGCCTAAGAGGGGTTTCTCCTAGGAGAGCGATGTCTACATTCCTATCTTGTAGGAAGTAGCGAAGTTCAGCTTTGCGTGCGATGACGCCGTTGGCATTCCAAGCTACTATAGTTAATGGCCAATTCATTTTGCATGAGGAAGGCGATTAGGGAGGTGAGGACTGTAATTATAATTTGTTTTGTATCGGCCGTGGACGATACTTGTTTCAGGATGTCTTGTATCCAGAGGAGGATGTCTGTTTTCTTGATGAAGGAAGAGTCTCGTGGTTGAGCGGGCTCAGGCTGTTTTGCCTTGGCTTGGGTGGGAACCTGCACCGATCTAGTGGCCTGTACAGGGACAGGAATGGCGGTTTTCGGCTTTGGAGCCGGGACATGCGAGATCTTTGCCTTTTTGGCCGGCCGCTGAGCCTTGGCTGGAGGAGCTGTTGCCTTGGCGTAGCTCTTTGTTTGTGGTTTCGGAGTAGGAGCGGGGACAAAGATAGGGTGAACTTCCTCAGTGGAAGATTCGTCTTCGCCGGACGAAGTTTCTGCCTCTGGGGCAGAAGTCCTGATTTTAGCCGGTTTAGGCTGTGGGGGAGGATTAGCCTGGCGAGCAACGGGTTTGCAGCTCTTTGATTGATTACGATTTTTATTTTTATGAGTGTACTCAGCGTAAGCTGGGCAAACTCGGTAGTTAGATGGATGGGGACCACCGCAGTTGATGCATTTAGCATCGGTTTCCCTTGGCTTTGTGCAGTCTGCACGGTCGTGGTTGCCTGCGCATTTCACGCATCGAGGTGGGAGATGGCAGTTTAGGGAGATGTGCCCAAATCGTTGGCAGTTGTAACACTGCGCTGCGCCAGGTCTGGGAGTGTAGTTGTCAACGGTGACGCTAACAAAGAACATGTGCTTGATTTCATAGACCTCAAGGACATTTGCGGTTCGCAACAACGTGATTAGAAAGACGTTGATGGGTCGTTTGGCTGCATTTGTGAGCCCGGTTACTGTCTTGGGTGTCAAGTTTAACTTGAACAACTCATCTGCTATGAGCTTAGGATCGGTGTCGAAGGGAATCCCCTTGAGGACGATTTTTACGTCTTTTTGCGCTGGTGGAGTGAACGTATGGAAGTGGCAATTGTGTTGGACCAAGGAAGCCTGAATGGCACAAAAGTCATGGATGGTCGAGGCTTGAACTTTGAAGTTCTTGCCTCGGCAAGAGATGTCGGTTTTGCTTTTAGCAATCTTTTGGATATCTTTGGCGATATCCTGCCAGTTTGCGGGATTGTCCAACACAATAGGAGGAATTTTTTCCTTCTTTGGCGTGCTGGATTTCGCAGTAGCTGAAGATTTGGCCGAGGCCGAAGATGACTGGGAGGACGTTGAGTTCCTCCTACGTTTTTCGACTACGGTAAAACCGTCAAGGGATGAAGTTGATGGTTGGGAACCATCAGGCTGGCTAGCTGGAGGATTGGCAGTTGAGACTTGCATCTGACTTTGGTCCTGAAAAGGGCCGTTGTCGGATGCATGAGTTATTTGACTTTGGACCTTAAGAGGGCCGTCAGTCGATAAGTCGGTTGAATTATTGCCAATTGGGGCCTTAAAAGGGCCGTTGGCTTTAGCGAAATCTGGCAGCAGCTGTGCTGCGGAGTCAGTGAGGGTCACTTTTTTTGAGGATTTGGCCTTAACCAACTTCCTCTGAAGTCCCGGTGAAGCCGGGGGATTTTTCCTTAGGGGACTTCGGTCGCGAGCGACCTTGTCCCCCGTTTTTGAGGACATACTCAGAGGGAGTAAACCTCGATGGTGGCAAAAATTTCTGTGTTTGGCTCAGAAGGAACGAAACCAAGAGAGATTTTATCGAAGTAAGTCGCAAGAGTCGTACACCCACGATGCAGGGCTCGTCGAAGACTAAGGACTTTAACCGTTATTAGTAATTGAATTAGTGCCTCAGACTTCAACTTACCCGGGAGAGACCAAGTCGCAGTCAGAGATAAACCAAGCGTGACCAAGCAATCAGCCGAACCCAGCGATCCTTGGTAACTGGTTACCGCAAAGAAACACGTCAATGCGGGAGCGTACCACAGGATAACAGCAATCAGGCCCAAGCAAATTGATTAGCCAAGTTTGATTCGAATGTCTAAGAAACAGATACTTCGGACGCTATTGACAACGCACGGCACTGTTCTTGACGCTAAAAGTTGGCCAACCGATATTCGAATACTTGAATTGTAGCACTAACCACCTAGTCAGAGCGAGCTCTATACTGTTTGGAGGTCAGGCGTAGAATGCCTGTCGAAATACATTCGCACTTCCCCACTTCTCTTAGGATTTTGACTGTGCAAAACCATAGCTTGTTGTGCCGAACCAACCAGAGCTTGACAACCTCTGGTTAGTAGTTAGTAATGCTGATGTGAGCGCCAGAGACGTAAGAATGGTTTCTATTCAGGGGCCACCCACTTCGTACCTTGGTCAGAATGTGTTTGCGGTGTTGAAGGAAATCGGATTCTTCCTCACAGTAGTATCGGGTTCCAGACTGATGCCTATCCAATCTGGCAAAAGAGTGATCTGGGCCTACCGGAACTGGGGTTCGGAAATTATCGAAATGTGATCTGATTGGTATACACCCTTACAGAGTTTGCCCGATATAACCTAACACCATGCGCTGTACAAAATTTCATATGTTAAACAAACACGTTAATTCTAGTACAAAGAGACATAATTCAGATTATTCTGAAGAGTCTGTTAGCAGAAAATGTATTAAGAAGACTAAGGAGAGGGTTATTCATCTGTCTGAGTTGCATTCTCCCTAATTTTTAGTTTTTACCCATGCCACAAATGAAACGGGGAAACGGATTTATAAAAGATATATTCCTTTTTCATTAATAAGTAAGGCAATTAATGGAGGAGCGCGCCCAGTTCTTCCCATTAGGAAATTAGAGAATGACACCCTTTTAGTGAAAACAAACAGCGAGGCACAAAATTGTCGCTATTAAAGATGGCCTCTATCTACGACATGGTTAAGGTATCTGTAGAACCCTACAGATCCTTGAACTATTCAAAAGGTGTCATTATTTGTAGAGATTCGATCTCCACTAGTTTTGAAGAAACAAAGTGCGAATTAGCATGTCAGTTAGGTCATGATGTAACTCGCATGAATAAATACTCAACGAAAATAGAGAAAATGCCATTGCATCTATAATTTTAACCTTTGGCTTACCTACATTCCCAGATCACATATGCAGGTTTCTAACGTCTTCCTGTTAGACCTCATGTCTCAAAACCTTTACGATGTTTTAAGTTGCAAGGGTTTGGATTTGTAAGCTCTACAAGTACTAAGCATGCGGCCAATGAGGTAAAAAAAGATCATAATAGTAAGGTCTGCAAAAATCACACCAAATGTCCTAATTGTGGGGGCGATCATCCCACCCGTTCCTTTAACAACTATGATAAGTCCAAAGAAGAAAATGCAGTCCTTACAATTAAGGCTATGACCAAAATCTCTTTTAATGCATCCAAAACATTATACAAAGCTTCTAGGCCTGCTCTAGAAGACTCTTCTTTTGCTGCAGTGGCTTCAACAAGAGCAACGCTCCATGCGCTAATTGTGAAGAATAGTCAAAGTCTTGACTTATCAGGTCGCTCAGCTGGACGTCCTATTTTTAAAAGTGTCTCCTTCCTCTTTCGTTTCTGATCTTAATTCCATTTATGTTCTTCAGACCTGTAGTGTCCCAGACTCACAACCATATTTTAGTACCATCTATTCCTGCTCTTGATCTGAGAATTAGAACTCAGATGAAAACTTAAAAAGAAGGAAAATTACACCTAACTGGAGCAAATCAATGTCTGAAATCAAATACTTGTCCTTTCATAGAAACAGGAAGAAGATACAGTAGAGCCCCGATTATCCGCGGAATTGGGTGGCAAGGGCACCGCGGATAGCGAAAATCGCGGATAACCCGAAAAAAGACTAAAAGTGAGGTGAAAACACAAAAAAAATATTTCAACATAAAAACTATGTTTTATTGTACAAAAAACATGACATGTAAAACTTTTAAAATATGTACAGTACAGAAGAAACCTTTGCTCTACATCTAAATCACTAAAATAAAGAACAAAAAACAATATAAGTACAGTACTGTACTGTTAACAAAAAGTTTCAGTTACGCATTTTTAAAAAAATCAGTCACTCGCTTTTGCTTCTTGCTTTGGAAACACCTTTTCTTTATTCTAGATTGTACTTTCCTTAACATAAGTTTTTCTGCTAGTTGTGCGTCGTCATCTTGTTCTTCTAAATATTGAAGCAATCCGTCTACGTGCTGCAAAGCAGTTTCGTGTGTCATCCTCGCAGGCGCCTCATCTTCTGAGCTTTCACTTTGTTCTTCGTTCTCGTTCAATCCCATTGCTTTGTTTGTTATCTCTACGTCAGTCAGTCGTTCAAACCCCGGCACACTTGCGTCGCATTCCAGCCACTCTTCTATGTTTTCTTCGTCGACATTCTCACCTCCCGGAACGGATATCAATAGGTCAACAAGTGTAGCGGACGGCATGACTTCATTTTCTTCTTCACAAATGGTTTGGTTGACATTTGTTTCGATACTCGGAAAGAGTTTTCTCCATGATTTAACAAGGGTTGAGGGTTTGACGTAATCCCATGCAGAAGCAATATCATAAATGCTATCCAAAATTGTATAATTTTTCCAAAATTCTTTGAAATCGCAGCCTTCTTCGATTTTTGACAGTAACAACTTTGTTCTGTATGTTCTCTTCATTGTTGCAATGACTCCCTGGTCCATAGGTTGTATCAGCGCAGTTACATTTGGAGGCAAAAAATGTGCAAAAATTTGCCCGTCAGAAGATTTAAGCACACTTGTAGTTGGGTGTGAAGGCGCGTTGTCAATTAACAAAACGGCTTTCTTTGGCAAATTTTTTGAGTCAAGATGTTTACGTACTTGAGGCACAAAAATCTTTTCAAACCATTCTTGAAATATCTGCTGGTTCATCCAACCTTTTTTTTGGTTGAAATAGTCAACTGGTAAATTTTCTGCTCTTGACCCCTTAAAAGACCTCGGTTTCTTAGATTTACCAATTGCAAGAAGCCTAAGTTTGTGACTACCTGCAGCGTTGCTGCATGGCATAATTGTAATTCTTTCCTTGCTACTTTTGTGACCTGACGCTTTCTGTTCACTTTCAAATGCTAAAGTACGAGTGGGAAGACACTTCCAAAAAAGCCCTGATTCATCAGCGTTATAAATTTGTTCATATGACAGATCTTCAGACAACACAAACTCTTCAAAATCACGTTGAAAATCATCAGCTGCTTCTTTATCACCACTCAGCTTCTCTCCGTGTAGACCGATCTCTCTAATTCCATGACGTTTCTTAAAACGATGTAACCAACCGGACGACGCATCAAAATTTCCTTCCAGGCCTAACAAATCAAAAAAGATTTTTGCTTTAGCTGCAATGGTAGGACCAGACACGGGGGGTGCCCTCACTTCGCACCTGAGCTAACCATTCAGTTAATGCCGAATCAAGTTCATTATAGGTGGATGTCTTCATTGTTTTTCTTTTTTTCATCCCAGAAACACTGTCCGACACTGATGCAAAGGCCAACAGTTTGTCTTTTTGCTTTAAAACGTCTCGCACTGTTGTTTCCCCGATCCCGTAATTTAAACACATCTGCTTCCTCGAAGCGCCATTTTCTATTTTAGAAATCAACTCAAGTTTTTGTGCAATGGTTAACACAACTTTCTTTCGTTTTTCAGCCATTATTAATTTCAGGAACTAATGAAACACTAAACTTAACCAAACACTTAACTAAATTTAACACTAAATTTAATTTAAACTAATGAAACACTAAAGCGCTGACAAAGAAATATAAAACACGACTGATCACTAAGCACGCTTACTAACAACTGCCACAGCTACAGGCCGAGAGAAGGGGGGCGGTCTGTATGTAGAGGGGAAGGAGGGGAAGGTCAGTGAATTTGACAGAGGGGATAGATACTGTGATACTTTAACGTAAAGCGTGTGAATTCTCTAGACTTTAGACTTCGGTTGTGTGCAGTCGTAATTAATAAAAAAAATTCGTGGCTCTCGCGGATAATCCGCACCGCGGTTCATCCGCTCGCGGATAATAGGGGCTCTACTGTACTTGTACCTACACCATGAAGGACACCTGTTATAAATAGTTCAGAAGTAAATATTAAAAAATGAGCTCATCTTCTTACTAATCCTAGTAATAAACTCCTTCCCGTCCTTCATCCTCAACACCTTCTAGGACGTCCAAAGGAGCCATGGAGGTGGACAAGGTCGTAAACCCGGGCCGGTGTTTAATATTTATTTTATTTTAATATTTTATATGTATAATATTTATATTTATTTTATAATATTACATTTATTTAATTATGTAATATGTACTGTTTAAAAAATTATTAATTTATGTCCATAAATCAAAACATGAATATAGTTAAGTGGAATTTAAAATAATGGTATTAGGACTCATATGAAATATCTAAAGGTTCTTGTGCGAGACACGTCTCCTCTATTTGCCAGCCTCTAGGAGACACACCTACATAATACACAGTACTTATTTTTAACGGAGCATTCGGTTTTCAGAGCAGATTTTGTTACAGAATGGATAGCAAGGGGTGGTGTCCACAACTCACAGAATGGATACTAGCTCACAACTCATTTATGGAGTAGCAATTTGAGTCGCTGTTCCCATAAAATTTTAAGTATGCCCCCTACACTCACCACCAAAATACACCGTCTAAATAACGACTCGATAGATTTAATATACCAGTTACTTGCGATTTTTTTTGCGATTTCAATGCACACCACTATTCGTGGGCATCTTCAACGAGCAGGCAAAGGGGTATCCGAGTTGAGATGATAAGATCTGATTTGGTTTTATTTTTACTTAAAAACGGATCCTTAACGAACTTAGCAGCCTCAGCAGGTAGGTGGACGGCTGTTGATTTGTCATTTTGTAGTTCTTCGCTAACTGCAACATTTGAGTGGAAAAGGTTGACAGATTTGTCTTGTATCGTCAATTTATAGAATAACCGAATTTGGATAGTAAATAAAGCTTTTAATGGAATGATTTTACATATAAATTCAGAGCCAACCCAATTCCGGAGCCCGGGGGCGCGAAAAGTACCAATAAATTTTCCCTTTTCATAAAACTGTTAGTAGTCAAGTTGGTTTTGTAATTTAAAATGAAAAAATAACAATAACATTGCTAATAAACCTTTTAAAAAATATGTTTTCTACCGAATGCAACATAAAACATGACATCTACTGAGTGTTATTAAATTACTAATAGTCCTCTTACGATAGGCGTGCCCGCTCCCTTATCAACATTGGCAGGAGTCACCGGGCCTCTCGCCATCACAGCATGGTGTGTAGGCGCCGGACCGTTACGTGCATTGCAATCCGTGGTTGAGAGAAACGGAAAGAACCTGAACCGAATTGTATGTATTACCTTATTCTATTTCGGCGCTAAGAAGGCTTGCAACATGACGTGTGTAGGCGCCGCACCGCTACGTGCATTGCAATCCGTGGTTGAGAGAAACGGAAAGAACCTGATCAGTATTATATCACCTGATTATATTTCGGCGCTGAGTAGGCCTGCATCATGACTCACGCTTCGCCCTCTCCCTACCCTTCCCCCATGGTTGTTGTTACTTCTGTTCGCCTGGGTTTACAAAGAGTTGACACGGGGTTAAATACATTTTGTGTTAAAGAAAGTGTGTCTTTTCATTTTTTATTTGTTTACATTGATTTCACTTTGGAAATTCCTTTTATAGACATTCCTATTCGAAAATCAAATTGTTTTGTTACACAATACCATACAAATAAGAAGAATAAATAAATATCATAACAAAAATTATTGTTGTTTATTGTTATAAAATAACTAAAAAACCTGAACTTTTTGCTTTTACCATAAGAAATTAGTTTAAAAACTCGTTTTAGTCAGCCAATTTTTCAAACAATTTAGGGGAGTCCAGGGTACAGGTCCGCACGGGCGCAAACATTTGATCGTTCTGGCTCTATATAAAATTGTATTGCCAGATAATGATCAACATAATTCTGTAAATGAAACAGATCATACATTTACGGATTCAATTATTTCAGCAGCAGAAAGTAATATAAAAAAACTTCAACACGATTTAAACGCCCACCAGTTTATCTCGGTCGAATGACACACGTCATGTAAAGAAGCTCTGCGCTTACGAAGAAAAGTTTTAAGAACTTTTAATCGATACTGAAGTGTGAAAATCTTGAAAGTAAAAAAATCTTACGAGTCAAGCTCGTAGAGTGTTCAGGCAGAGAAGGAAGATTCTTGGACCTAGTATATCGGTACAATAACTAGAACTACTCACATATCAACCGTTTGGAAGAAGTCACGTTCTGTATGTGTTTGGTCTTCTCTGCTCCGTCATCCGATTTTAAATATGTTGGACTTTACTAGGTTTTCCTCAACTGCTGCTTATTATGATAACTTTTGTATGCATAAAACCACACAAGAAGACATGCCATTCACAATCGACATATCGGAAGATTTCCCGTTAAAGAGACCATTCACCATGATGGATAAATTAAAATCTGCCTTATTGTCGGCTACGGATTCAGCTCCAGAACCCGATAATATCGTATATTCTATCATTAAGCACCTCCCAGAATCGGGTAAGGCAAGGTAAACACTTCTCCAAATATACGATCGCAGATGGGATGAACATATCTCTCCTGATTCTTGGTTGGAGGCAATAATTCCTCTATTAAAACCAAAGAAAGATAAAACTGACCCAAGTAGTTATCATTCTATCTCTCTTACCAGCCTGCTATGTATCTAGTGGAGAGGTGGTAAATCGGCGGCTTATATGGTATCTTGAAAATAACCAACTAATGTGTAAAGAACAATGTAGTTTCCGACAGGGAAGATCATCCATTGATCAAGTGGTTTTGTTAGACTCGGCCATTCAAATGCTTTTCTCCTACGTCAAACATTTGTTGCAGTGTTTTTTTAAAATGCATATGATTTGGAGAAAACTTATTCTGAATACTTTAAATCTGGGAGTATTCATGGGAAAATCTTAGCATTTATTAAAAGTTTCCTGTATATACATTGTCTACAAAATGTTCGCTATAGATTGTTTTTAGAATATTTAAATTAACTAAAGGTTGAAAATGCACAAGTAATTAATTTACCTTTTAAATTTGTAATAATGTATTTCGTTCTTTGACTGACTGAGTTATTTAAATGTAAGTAATGAATTAATGTGCAACAACCTACTTAGGATGATTTAAAGACGTTAATTTATGCATGCAAATTTTATTTGTATATTTCCTATAAATATACAACAAACCTATGCGCTATGCAATTTCAACAAATTTACAGACTCTAAAATACTTTAAAAATATTTTTAATAATCGTGAGTCGTGTCTCTTCATTACACTTATTTATAAAATTCAAATTATTGTTTTTTAAAGAACGTGATGGATATTTTTAAAAGGAATACTAACTTACCATTTTCCTTCAGCTGTGAGAAACCATTAGGTGTTGCAAGATGAAGCAACTAAACTAACAAGTCAAATGATTATTCCTGTTTCGCGCTTTGGGCTGATTTAAAGACAATTGTAAACATGAAGGTCTGTTTGGTCTCTGAACAAAGTATAAATATACACAGTTTTCCATCTAGGCTCTGAAACCTTGTTTGCAGAACGAATTAAATAAGGTGCAATGTTTTAACTTGAATACAAAATCACAACCTCTTGCGTGATGTAATAATGTAACTTTATTTTTTATTATTGATTAAAATAAATGAAAAAACATTTTATTTTAAGAGACACCGACTATTTTTAAAATGTATACAGTACATATCGTAAAAACCCTGATGTATTTTGTAAAATATTACATTTGACCTATTGACTGACTAACCGTGGTATTTCATTAATAATACATTTTTTTTATGTACATAATACGAGTATTACACTACTAAAAGTAATTAAACTTAACGACAACCAGAAACACAAGTCTACCCAACCATCCCTCGAAAGTTATAATTACGCGCATAAATTTAAATACAATTCAATTCATTTTCATTTCCAACTCGGGAAGGTTAATATACATGAATATTCTTTCTGTACTTTTGCCTAGAATTTTAATAAAAGACTTGTTGAGGCGGTGTAAACGAGGGTAAATATAAATGAGTTAGACAAGGTTACCTTCCGTCGAGTCGGTTACTTCTTTCTTCCATATTAATCTGTGCTACTATGGTAGTGTTTTTTAACGAAGTAAAGATTAATGTTCTGCATCTATTACCTTATTCTTTTGTGAGTTTTTGTTACTATATATGTATAATTTATAGTTGATGTCTTAATTTTAGCTAAAGTTTATTAAGAAAGAATTATTCCGTTGTCAAACAAAGCGACTTTACTAGCTGCTACTACAGTCTTCGACTAATTCGCAGCCACACACAGTTACTATTCCTAATGTACCCACCATAAGTAAAACTATTAAAAAAATACTGATAGTAGATTTAAAATTAGCAAATATTCGTCTTCTTTGATTTCAGCTTTCTACAGAATTAATAATAACATAACCTAAATATTTCAGTATTGCATGCTCGCAGCGATCATAATTGGACATGGCTTAAAATGGCAACAGCTCAGGAGATTTAATCTATGGAGATTTAATCCAAATTCGATGTTTTCCAAATTGCAATATAAATTATTATAACAGTTAAAAATACAATTTTCCCATAAATAAATAATAAAATAAAGAATCTTATATTATTGGATTTCCTATTTTTAACATGATCTGTTTGCCTTTTAAAGCAATGTAAAGTCAGGCACATATAATAAAAATCTAATTACAGTATAGCTTACACTGGATTCCACGTTCACCGTGCAGTACATAGCCATGTTATCCATACGACAGTCTCAGCTATACTAGATAACTAAAAAATATCAACTCCCATGCAACACTCGGTTAGTTGACTCAACCCGCAAGACAATAAACGTGATGTTCCCTGTAATGGTAGTAGCATTTCTATTCTCCCGTAAGACCCGTACTGCACGGTGAACGTGGAATCGAGTGTAGTTTCACTCTTCAATGATCCAATCAGTTAATGGGCAAACTAAGGATTATGACATTATTTTGTATTTTTCTGGAACTAAATGTCTGACTTCCCACAAGGTACAAGACTCAACATTTCAAAGGAATTTAGTCAATATCGACATTGTTAGTTAATCGATCATAACATTAGTTCAATTATGTTACATAAACTTTCAAATTGACTTTAAAACCTACTTATAAAAAAGTAGTTTTCTATCAATCAGAGTCTCAGCATTCGACTTCGTCAGATTTTCCTTTTTTGAAACGGTTCACGAAAATGTAAGTATTAGGGGTTACCAGAAGGGATAACCCACAGCTCAAGTGGCGTATTGACAATTATTAGATATATATATAAAGAATTTGGATGCATATTGAAGTATTATTGGGAAAATTTGTATAACTAAGTATACTTGATTACAAATACTCAAATAATTTTTGTGGTAAGCATGTTTCTAGGTTTTATATATATATATATATATTTAGAATACCAAATATACAAAACAATATTATTAGACTGGTGGTAGAGTTATGTAAATATTTCTCTCATTTCCCTACTCCTAAATCTGTCACTAGCAACTGAAATAAATAACGAGCATTATTTATTTTAACTAAGGATACATGCTGGTTCAGGTGTGACTTAAGTTTAGTGTTTTCAATTATGTAATGTTTGCGTCCCATATTTGCTAAGCCCAACTGGAGTAGAAGAGCGAACATGACGATGTTAACCTTGTATCCATGGATGTTATGCCCAGGGCAGCAGACGACGAAAGTGAAACCCGAACACGGTCACGCAGTGTGTATAAAAAAAACATGCCAGTGTAATGTATGCCTATAATATTTTGATTTTAAGAATGAGAAAGCAATGAATATTGTTTTATTAAGCTTTGCTGTTTGGTATTAATATAAGAGTAGTATCTCTAATATTAATAATAATAATAATAAAGAAAAGGAAAGATTATTAAATTTAAATGACGCACAACGATTATTTTTAATTTACAAACTTAGACTTAGACATGTATGTAGTAGTAAACTAATTTTGTTTTATGAGATAGTTATTATATACTCAAATATGTATTATATTATATTTTAAGAGTATTGTAGTACTAGATTTAATGAAATTATTGGGTCACAGTATATAAGCGATTTAATATAAAGGATAAAAGTAATTGCGGTTAATGCAATCTAACTTCAAATTGTAATTTTAAACCACGAACTGTTTATTCTGGCATTAATATAAAATTATTTAGATATTGAGTAATCGTGGAATTGCTATAAAATATCTCCTAAGAAACAAGACTGTGCTCGTGTTCATTGAAACTCTGTAATGTTGTGTGCATTGGATTACATCCAGTAGTAAACACAATCAAATGTAAACTCCAACTGGCAGAGGGAATCACTGCGTCAAAGCTTGTGTTGCGTAAATGTAACTTAAAATTAACAGGAAATGTGTTTACCGATCCGTAGCACATCGATAGTGGTTTAACATATTATATCGTACTAACATTGCATATATTTTACAAAACATAAGAACTGAAAACACTGTTATATGATTCTGTTTGATTTTATATTAATTACGTAATTAAACAAAAACAAAAACGTTTATTTTTTAATCATATTTTGCAAAAACTAACTACAATTTGATCATTGCTCCAAAATTAAGATTGGGAAAATAAATTGATTAGAATTTTTTTTAAAATGCTACCACAGCTCGGAAAACCTTTGCTTGTTTAAACTATTTGGTTCGTCTTATGGTAGGGTCAATCGAAACTATATTTAATTTTAATTCAGTATTTAATATTCTCATCAAACTTTACGTCTCGATAAATAATCCAGATTTTTGATTATATTTAAAGCCATTAAAAATATTTTTCATTTTAAAATGTATTTTATTTAGGCTATATACGATACATTACCATCAAACATTTAGTGCTAATTTAAATTTAATGCCATTCTATTAGTAGCCTAGGCTATACCTTAATATATGTATTCATTCGCCTTACCTTCATAATTTGTTTCTAAAGAAGTAATCAAATATTGACGTTTAAATACATTATAATATAAAACATAGAATAAATAACTATTATATTTTTATATTTATTATTGTTGTAATTATACCGGGTGTCCGGAAAGTCTGGAATCGGTTTAATAATTCGTATATAAGGAAAATTTTAAAGTAGATGTTTTTGAAGAACATACTCTATGTAAAAATATTATTTTATTAAGATTTCAAAAAATTTTACCGCCTCTTTTATCAGCCATTTTGAATGTAACTTTGTTTTTTTATTTGGGAAAGTGGTCATGCGATACATCATTTCAATGTAGAATTTCAAGCGAAAATCAACGTTGAATTTTGCACATCCATAGCTTAACTGCTAAAAACAACGAAGTCGTGTTTTCCAATTTTGACCCATTTCGCTGTTTTTTTTTTAATATTAATTATTATTCTTTTTGGATCCAGAATTAAATAAGCTTTCAAACGATATGCCACACAACGATATTTGGTTAAACCACAAAATGGCTGTAACTTAAAAATTTTAAATACTCTCAAATATCGTTGTGTGGCATATCGTTCGAAAGCTTATTTAATTCTAAATCTAAAAAAAGTATAATTAGTATTTTTTTAAATAGTACAGCAAAATGGGGCAACATCAAAAAACGCGATTTTGTTGTTTCTATCAGCCATTTTTAATCGGTTAAAGATATGGATGTGCAAATTTTACCGTTGGGTTTCTCTAGAAAATCTACACCGAAATGATGTATCACATGACCAACTTCCCATTTAAAAAACAAAGTTACATTCAAGATGACGGATCCAAAATGGCGGATAACTTTTTTAAATCTTAATAAATTAGTATTTTTACATAGAGTAGGTTCCTCAATCACGACTACCTTCAAATTTTCCTTATATACGAAATATTAAACCGTTTCCAGACTTTCGGAACACCCGGTATACTTTATTATTATAGCATACAGATTTATTCATTCAATTACACTTAATTTGCAAATTATGTTGTGTTGTTTGTTGGAAAATGTGTATTACAAATCATTACAACGTTGATGAGGTTGCCATGTTAATTGTTAGGTTGATTGACGATTCTTCTTAACTAGTATTTTCTATACTAATAATATATTTAACATTAAAACACTAAAACATTAGTTCTAAAATCTGTAATATAAATAATCTTAGTACGGTTTCTAAAATAACGCCAGCAGAATATAGCAAAGATTATATGAAGAATATGTACATTCAATAGTTATGTTTACGTACCTATTTAATAGATTTAATTAAAGAGTTATTTGTAACCCATTGTTTATGAAATTTTAAGCACTTTCATAACTTTATCACATTCTACAAGTTTCTAAGTTAATGGCTTTTTGTTTAATAAAATAACTCATCAAAACTCCTCTGTTCAGAACGGTTCAACTTTATAATGCTCGTAAATCAGTTCGTAATTTAATTTTATACTTATTATGTTTTTATCCATTCCGACTATTGTTACAAATTAATATAATTGTTACAACTTGCCCTTGTCAATAGTCATTTGTCGTATGAATTTCAATGAATAGACGAAACGGCCGTCATTTGTAATGTATACAAGTATATTAATTTATTTTTATAATTGTCTTTACTTCAAAAGAAACTTCACAATAATGCTTTTCACTATATCATACATTGTATCAAAACAAAAATAACCAGCCTTCAAAGACACTATAAAACTTAATTTGCTAAAAATAAGTTAAGAATTTAATTGTTTCCAAATTGTAAAATTATTATATTTTCTCTTGTACTTACGAGAACTTTAGGATAAACAAATACAAAAATAAAATTAGAATACAGGGTTGTGCTGTGAATTCTAAAATTAGTAAAAATATCAGCAGCAAAGTACTAACAATGTTTACGAAACGAAGCA
The DNA here is from genome assembly GCA_018207615.1 of Philaenus spumarius. Taxonomy (NCBI): domain Eukaryota; kingdom Metazoa; phylum Arthropoda; class Insecta; order Hemiptera; family Aphrophoridae; genus Philaenus; species Philaenus spumarius. The sequence continues at coordinate 90,305 of JAGFPH010003052.1, forward strand.
AGTATACTGTCTTCTTTAGAAGGTTATATAGGTTCTACTCTAACCCTTCAAATGGAATAAATAAATCGACCGAAATGTAAATATTCTAACTAAAACTTTTCGCCAAGAGTATATTTAATGTAATATGTCACTGTGTTTACTCTTTTGTATATATTAAAATTGTATATACACTGTTATAATCCACGCACTATTTATTGTATCACGACAAGTTTCGATCTTACTGATCATTGACAATTAAACCTCTAAACTAATAATAAAACAACACTAAAACTAAAAATGTGAGTGATTGTTGTTTAGTTCACTTAACAGTAAACTGTATTTACTTAACAACCTTATTATGATTAACTTCCACAAAGTGAACGCCTCAAATTTAAAAATATTTTTTCTATATTTAGCTTTCGCACTTTTGACCTCTTTATGTTTGTTTTCGAGAACGGTTTTTGTTTTGTTTTAAAATGGCATTTGATATATTTTACATGAAACCTTTTCGTAATAGTTGGTCTGAATCATTGTGATGTTCCAAAAGCCCGTGATATTTGTATACAAAAATAAGCTCATATACTGAGTATCATTTTCCAACAACAATATTGGCTGATAATTAGTCCCGCATCTTAAAATCACTCTGTCTTTAAATACCTGGTGTATATTGCGAACTGTAGCGGTTCGGATCGCTGAGCATTCAATTAATTTCTTAAATGAGTCTTTAACAGTAGGAGGACTTTGTTTCCCTTTTTTAGACCTGGAGAATGTTTCCACTAGAACTTACGGTTGGAGAAAGTCCACTAACTTTCCTGAACCGCCTTTCTCACTGGATTTGTTAGTTAAATGTCTGACATTTTATGCATGAGCGAAAGTCTTTGCATCATCTTTGCACATTCCGGGCCATAAAAGTGATGACAGATTAGGTTAAAGGTTTTTATTTCGTCTAAGATCCCAGCTGTTGTTTCGTCGAGGTTCTAGCATACAATCTCCGGAATAGGGATTCCAAAATTATTCTAGGCCTATTAATACAGTATATCGCCTTCCAAATCCAAGTTATTCTGATCTGTAAAACAGAACAGATTATTTACGTAAGCGTAGCAACCAATCGTTCGTAACCAGATATAAACTGGTTGTATCAGGCAAACTTCTTATAAAATAAAAATTAGTAATCATAGTTAGAGAGTAATTTGAACTCTATGTAGATAGCAGTCGTGCTATGGCTTGCACACAAACAATAGCTGATGTCACAGTTTATTTAGTAAAAGGGAAGCCTAAATCAGTCTGTTAGTGAGTTTAGTTGTAAGTTCGGACCATATTAGCGAAATTGTACTCGATATGCTTTAATAAACGTCTTGAAGCAAAACAATCGTTTCGCTGCCTTGTTCTGAAGAGCCTTCTCCACCACAAACCATCCTGATAAAGTCGTTAAACTCGCATGAGGGTGGAAGGAAACGTTCTTTAAGGAGACAAGCCATCGCTCGAGATCAGCTAGGGTAACCAACAGCGAGAAGCCCGTCATATATGACCATCTATACAAAATTTTAGTCTGGAACTGCGCCTAGAACCAACTGCCAGAAGATATTAAATAAAGCCTACAAACATTAGAAGAATAAACGGTACCAGATAACTGCCACATACTTTCTCCCAGTTGAAACTTTATACTTTCCCAAGAGTAGCATAGGAGATGGTTATTTAGAATTGCAAAAATAGGAAACTGTTACCATGGAAAATATTAGATGCATGTAACACACATCCATATTATATTATTATACTAGCTAGCCCGATCCGGCTTTGCACGGATAGACAAATCAAAGTTAAATGTATATTAACAAAAAATATATTATATCAATGAATATAAATTACACTATGTATTTCTTATGGGGAGTTTTAGTAACTTTCACCCCCCCAAAACCTCCCCTAAAATTTAGATTTGTTTTAAACCCTTTTTTAGCCAGCACCTAGGCCCCTAGAGAAAGCTACATACCCAATTTCATTCCAATCCGTTCAGTAGTTTTAGAGAAATCATGGTTTAGTAATTTTGATCCCCCCAAATCCCTATAAAATTTCGAATTTTTCAAATACTTTCTTAGTAAGCACCTATGGCCCTAGAATAAGCTACATACCTAATTGTATTCCAATCCGTTAAGTAGTTTTAGAGAGATCGTGATTTAGTAACTTTGACCCCAGCAAACCCCCTAAAATTTCGAATTTTTTTAAAACCCTTTCTTATCAGCACCTACGGCTCTAGAGGAAGCTACATACCAAATTTCATTCCAATCCGTTCATTAGTTTTAGGAAAATTGTGATTTAGTAACTTTGACTCCCCAAACCCCCCTAAAATTTCGAATTTTTTTAAACCCTTTCCTATCAGCACCTAACGCCTTAGAGGAAACTACATACCAAATTTTATTCCAATCCGTTTAGTAGTTTTAGAGAAATCGTGATTTAGTAACTTTGAACCCCCCCCCCCCCCAAACCCCCTAAAATTTTGAATTTTGTTAAAACCTTTCTTATAGAGCCCCTGCGGCCCTAGAGGAAGCTACATACCAAATTTTGTTCCAATCCGTTCAGTAGTTTTAGGGAAATCGTGATTTATTAACTTTAACCCCACCAAACCCCCTAAAATTTTGAATTTTATTAAAACATTTCCTAGTTAGCACCTATGGATCTAAAGGAAGCTACATACCAAATTTCGTTCCGATCCGTTCAGTAATTTTTGAGAATTTTGCAAAATAACCCCCTTTTTGGCCAAAACCCCCCAAAAATCAGTTATTATTATTATTATTATTACCTAAACGAGAATTTTTAGAAAGATGCTGTTTTTTGCATATGGTAGGGTACATTAAGGGCTACAAATAAGCCAAATTTTATCAAAATCGTTAGATCCGTTTTTGAGAAATTTAGATTTTTCTCGTTTTTTTGCAGTTTTTTGGGGGTAAGACCCCTTAAAAATAAAAAAATTGAAAAAATGAAAAAATGCCTAGAGATATTTCAGAACTACACCTACGTACCAAATTTCATCAAAATCGGACCGTTGGTATGGTCTCCAGCTCTGTACACATCCTTACAGACACACAGACACACGGACACACGGACAGACATCACAAAAAAAAAACTTTTTTTGGGTTCAGGGAGCACCAAAACAAAAAATTCCACTAACTATATTTTTGTGTTCAGGGGGCACCAACACAGATAATTCCACTAAACAATGTTTTGGGGTTCAGGGAGCACCAAAACAGATAATTCCACTAAAAATTCAAATTCGAAAATTTGGACGAAAACAATACTTTCTCCATATACTACGTATAGGGTGGAGAAATATTTGAATATTTGTGAATTATTTTTGAATTTTTGAAGTTAGCTATGCGTATGTATGTGTATAAGAGAGTGGTGAATTATCTTATGTGAGTATCTTACACATTTACGTGTATAATTAGTTACTAAATACATCGGTATTCAGTATAAATATAAATTTAATGCAATTATAGTACTAAATATAGCAAAGTTGTCATTTATTTCTCAAATAATTGCTCTACTTAGTTGCAATTTACTTTTAATTTACTAAAATTTAACTG
>JAGFPH010003052.1:93871-117149 GCA_018207615.1 Philaenus spumarius
TAACATGCTTCTATGAATTAGCTAGTCTTATAACAATGTTTACAAATCTTATAGGCAAAAATTCACCGACTTTTATTTAACAGATTGTCTTTAAATTTTATATAAATTAATAGGTCTGATGAATATTTCCGATTATGAAAATAAAAAGTTAAGTGGTAATATGAAGGATGAGTGTTCCAAATACAGGCGTTGAGTGAACAATTTAATTATAAGTAATATTTTTGCTTTTACATAAAACAAAAAAAGCTAAGTAATATATCGCAGTAATTAAAACTTTATATAAGCATAACAATTTTTTTTTTTGTTCTTATGTTGTGGTTTTAAGACATATATTAGTGTGAAGTCTAATTTTTTAATTCATCAAATTTGGCTATTACGTATGGCTTTATTAGTGTAAATACTTTTTTTTACAATGTACTGTCCATGCATTCATATGTCTGAGTATTGTTTCTATAGTAATTAAAAATTGTATTTATTATTATTGTTTTATTTATTGTATTTACCTTTTAGGTCTGTTTAAATAATCCTCTTTGAATGTTATTAGCTACGGCCGTTTCATCTACATAGAGACATCATCAGGCTTTCCTTTCTTCATGAATATAAACTTCACACATTAAAAAACACAAACACATAAACACAATACACATTTAGAAATACTAGTCACTAAATTTACTAGAGGTATAATAAATCTAATTAATTGTATGGTCCACATGCATCCTACTAGTTTGTCTTTATTCAGTTGACTTAAAAATAGTATCAAAGCGTGCATACGTGGTTTAAGTTTAATAGTCTAAAAATATAAGAAAGGCTAAAAAACGTAAACATGTTAAATACATTTTTAGAAATACAATATTGATACAAGCACAGTTTAATTTGCATACAATGTTTATTTACCACTTATAAAAGTTTTCTGACAATTTATATTGTGCAAACTATAACCACAACTAAAGCACTCAGGCAATTACTAATTGGTAATATAACAGTGTGTGCCTTTGTACAATGCTATGGTGACAATGGAAAATAGTTTCATCCTTTCGGACTTACATTCACAGCTACAAGGTTATCATCATCTTGTTTGCTTTTTTAAGTTGGTATATTACAATGTGTGCACCTTTGTACAGTGTGATGGTGATCGAAAGATCGAAATATAGTTTCATCCCTTCGGACTTACATCGACAGCTATAAGGTTAACATCATATTGTTTGCTTTCCACCTCACGTTGGGTTGAGCTAATATTTGACACAAACACATAATCCACAACACGATACCTAAGTCACGCCTCAAACTAGCAGTAGATTTATTTTCATAATTATATCATCCTTTGTTCTAAAAAAATATCTGTCTGAATTTATTGTAGTAGATTTGTTATGTTGTTTGTCAACAGTTTTCGTCTGTCAATACTAAAAATTATTTTTAAATTAAAACAATATTATTTTTATCTGTAATTGCAGACTATTTAAGAGGTTACACCTTAAATTATTTTGTTTGTAGATATTATTTTGAAGTGAGTTTGAGAAAATGTAGTGAAAGGTCCAAAAGTAGGTTTTAACAACCGTATACAAGGTTTAACCGTATTTTGTTCCTAAAATATTGTAAGTAATAATTATTAAAAATTGGTAAACGTTGTATACCATTTGTAGTGTTTGTATTAACATTTATATTTGTGGATTATGTATTTATAAAGTGAGCTGTGCAAAAAATTAAACATTGCAGTAAGAGTTAGAAGGCACAAAAAGTATTTCTTTTTTTTAAAGTATTCAAGTATTAGGAATGAAGTAATCATTCTTTCACAGCATTTGCATGTAAAACGTTAGACTCACGAGGACAAGCACGTCCTGTTTATTACATTTATGTATCTGCAATACAAAGCAACAGAATAATTAAACTTAAGAAGAGAAGTCTTTCATTGTGTTTAAACAAAATAATGTTATTATTATCAGACATCATAAAATCAAAACGGAATTTAAATCCAAGTAATAATTATGTTATTTTGCAATTTTAAATTTTCAGGGTATTTCTTTAAATATTTAAACAGTTTAGAAAACCGAAATCAAAAGGAAAACACGTTTCATTCGTTAAATACCTCTATAATATCAACGGATACGCAGTTACAAACCCTGGCTAGTAGAAACTTTGTATTTTATTTTTAGGGTCGAGTAAAGCTAATTATAACTCACTTGACATCGATGCACCATGTCACGCAACAATGAATACTATGTGATTTGTGAAGCATGACTGTATTAGCTTAAAAGAGAATGTTAAAAAGCAACAGTTTAGTCTAAAAAATACATTTGTTTACCGATTACATATATTATCATAGCAATAGCACACTTGTAATATTAATTACAGCATATCAATTATACAATAAAATTAAACAAATAATTATTAGAAAATAAGATTAGTAAGTAATTGTTTATACATTACTTATTGTACATTTCCTGTGACTTTGTTTAGTTCGCTTAGTTGTGACACTTTCAGGGACTCTTATCACTCATTAAAGGTCGAATCACATGCATAAATCCCATAACAGTTGCGGCCCGTCGCAGATCAGTTTTATCAGAAACAAAAAACATATTCTTAGATCGATTTCCTGTTGCGCCATCTACACTCATCCGGCTCAGATCCGGCGTAGGTCCGTCAGTCTTGCTTCAGGCGTCCGTCAGTCACATTTTAGATTTCTTCCCACAGATATTTTGTGATTGTTCGACAACCTGACGGACCACTAAAGATTACCGTTGCGTAGCGGCCAATAGGATGGGCGCGAAGCGTTGCCAAATCTACTAGCCTCGAACACTCCTGGTATTTACCGCTCGAGCGCACAGTTTAAAGAATTATAAATGCGTTGAGTCAGCCGCGTTCAGTTAGAAGCGTGGGAAGAAAGTGACAACGTCGCAATAAGGCGATTGGAGCGTTCAAGGTCTCGGTGTACACAAGCCCGTCCCTCAACGGTATTCTTTCGTGGTCTTTACTGTATTACTGTAATGGAATTAAGTTTAAGCTCCATGGTTCCATATAAAAATGACAACATAAACCTAAATTATAACAAATAATTAGAAAACCCCAAAACTCTGTATTTTGTCAAAATATTAACAAATAATAAGTTTTAGTACAATTTTCTGCCAATCCTAACATAACACTTTCACTTAACAAGTGTTATGTTAGGATTGGCAGAAAATTTTACTAAAACTTATTTCATGGATCCTAGCAGATATAATTTGTATAATAATATTAACAAATAACTTTGTTATTGCCCCTATAAGCCACTAGTAATAGTAAATTAGGACTAATAAATTTATAGTAAATAAAGTAAGTTGAGTAATAAATAAATACATTTTAGATTATTAATACATTTTTATTTTTTATAAACAAAATTTTATAATAAATAATTTTATATAATAATAATTTTATTTAAATATATATAGTTTTATAGTAAATTCTATATTATAAATAAATATTATATTTAATAATAAATAAATAGTAAAATTATTAATCACATTCACATACATCAAACTGCACTTGACTGTGACTAGACTAGACTGAACTGTGATTGAACTGTGACTTGACTGGTATGACTGACCTGTGACGAGACTGATGTGTGTGATTCAACCTTCATGTACAAATTAAAACATTGTAAACTTGTATCCCTATAAACAAACACACATCACTTTCTTTCATATTGATAAAACAATGTTGGAGCACATACCGTATTTTAATTTACACTCTAGAATCTAGAAGTATGTGTGTGTGGGGGGTATTAATTAACCTATATTTGTAAACAATATTAAAGATGAAAGTAGTAGACAGTTTTTAAAACTAACGTTCTGATCGATATTAATATAGACTGATAAAAGCATAATCTATTTTGAGATTATGTTTACTATATAGAATCCAGGTTGCGATCCACTACAAAAATTAGATAGTGCAACTTTATGCTAAAACATAAACAGCTATTACTCGGTACGAATTGATCTCGGTTCGAAAACCAGTGTAGTTTTTTTTCTGGATAAGCCCTGGACTTTATTCAACGGGATTTAATAGGATTACCGACCATTAAATCAGGATGTTTTTTAAAAGGAGAATTTGCATCATTTCTCTCTATTGTCGATAGTCGGTTGAAGTTGCAACCCCCTGCCCTCCCCACGCAGTTAATACTGTTTAAATTTAGTAAAGCATTAATAAAGTTATTATTTGAATTTTTTTGGTTAGAGTGGTTTGTTTTTGTCTTGTTTTATTTCCCATTCACTTGGAGCCATTTAAAGGTAAATTCGTATTAGAAGGTTTAATAAAATCCGTAGCCTAATATTAAGTGTGATCACAGTCGGTACTTGGTGAAATTCCATAGTAAGGTAAAAATAAAACAAACAAAATTTCTTATTACTGTTGTTTTTGTAAAATTGTATTTAAGTTGTATTTTTACCTTAAAATACGTAATATGAAAAGTTCAAATAGGATAATTTTAAAATGTGATATAAAGTTATTTTATTAAAAATTATTGTTTAAAAATCAACTTTCACAGAATCAGCTTTGATGAGTTTGATTAAGTCTTGCTACAATACCACTTCGTTAGTACAAAAAAACTATCCCATTCTGAAACGTGCCTAACCTGGTAAAATTGTAAATGTTCATAAGTTTGTTAAATATTAATAATGTATATCAATACAATAATATTTAGTCAGAAAAATAAAAGTCTCTATTCCTATTTTTAAAACAATCCATTCGGGCAATTGATCAAACTTAATTAATCTTATCTTCTAAAGCGAGAGATAATTGTTTGTCTGCTAAATGAATCTGGAATCTCCGTCTAAGAATTTTTCATTTTTGATTTTATATGGAGCTTTTGGCCACGAGAAATCGATTGGAAATGGTCACCAGTCTGGGAAAATTCGTTTTCTACGTCTTTTTATTAAATTAAAAAGTGAAATTTGTCCATTTTAAACAATACAAAGCACAGCTGATGCAAATGTTTTCAATGCCATTACAATAATCATCTGCTTTCTTTTAAACTGTATATTTTATTAGAGGTAAGCCTAATGTTGTATCTATTTATAGTTACCATGGCAACGAATACTTCTGCTAAATAAACATACCCTTTATTTAGTTGTTTAATGTTATAGGCCTAACCTAAACGATGTTCACGGAAATTTTCAATAATAGTTATTGACGTGAGCGAACTAGGCCCTAGGCCTAAATCGATATTGAAATATTAAACTTTAATTTAGGCCTGACTTATTTCTGAGGCATATCGTTGAGATTATGGTTAATCCTTTAAACTGTATTTTTATTACAGGTAATCCTAATGTTGTATATACCCTTTATTTAGTTGTTTAATGTTATAGGTCTAACCTCAAAACTCAATAATCCAATATTTATTATTGAAATCATAGCCCTGCTTATAATCGAGCTTTAGCTCGGTCTCCTGGTACTTTAATTAATTGTATAGTTGTAATCGTATAAGGAGCAGAGTATCACAGAGGATAATGAACCTCGTACAGTCTGGTACAATTGCGTTGGTTTGAACCTAGTAATGGCATTTAGTTTACTTGTGCTTTACGCTGTTGAACCTCTTCTATATACTAAAGTAAAGACGTTAAGCAACTGAAAGTTCAATGATGGGTTATCAATAGTCCTTTATAGCTAAAATAATATCTAAAATATAGCATGCGTTTATACGTGGAATAAATTCCGCTGGTTTGTGTTTTAAGCATAATCTAAGTTCTTTTTGTATTATTTATGTTATAAAATGTATGGGATGTTAAATAATTATATACTATTTTAATCAATCGAGTTAATATTTTGTTAAATAAATAATGAATCCATTTATAAAAAAAAAACATATTTATTAGACGTTATTTTTGTTAATTCAAATTTGTTAACACAATTTAGATACATGGTGGTTTTCACATTTCTAAAACCCATTATATTCCTTTCACATTTAGCATTAAAATTTTTAATTCAGTAACTTCAACAAATGTTCATAATATAGCCTATTTTGTAAATGAATTAATATAATGATCTTAACCATGTACACAATACAAATTTTTAATATTAAATATTGTGAGAAAACGAGAAAACTTGTAATAATCAAATCTAAAACACCCAAGGAATGGTTATGAATTTGAAAATAGGCCATGAATTTTAATTCTTGTACACTGATATGTTTATTATACATTAAGTTTCATACTTTTTCATTTAACTATTGTCTCTTGCTTGACTAGAAATTCTGGTACTGATGGGTGTAGCTTTTGTTTGCGCGAAGAAAATACAAAATTTATTAATTACGGTACAAGATTCTTGTGAATTATTTATACAATTATACATTATACAATTTTGTATTTAACGCTATACTTTATTATTTTAAAAGACAAAATTTCTTCCTACAATACTACAAATCTTATATATTATTATTGTTATATATTTGAAATATGCTATTTTAAAAGTTATAATTAAGAGTCATTGTTTAACAAAGTTTTCAAAAAAAAAGTTTATAGAATTGTTCTACGAGTTAGATACGACACAAATAATTATTTAATTTAAAAGTTGCACTCTATTGTCAGATACAACGTTATTAATCCAACAAAGGTTGTGTGAGGGCACCACAAGGGCCATCACGTCCTATTTATTATATTTCTACAAGACTATTTAATAGAATACTTAAAGGCTTGAATATGAAAGAGAAAAGTAATAAGGTTTAAGGTATTCTGACGTCATAAAGTCAAGCTGAAATCCAAGGAAGGATTATTCTGATATACATTTCTAGAGACATTCATCATTTATAAAACAAACAGTAGGCCTACCCTAAAGGTAAAACACGTTTCAATCAGTAAATAATGTCTCAGATATTCTTAAATTTTTACTATCATTTGTATACGAGAAACTTCCAGTAAGCCTACACAAAAATGTTATTGCACCTTCTCAAGAAGGCAAAGCATGTAAGTGTTAGCATTAGGGTAATTACGCAGAGATGTAGGTAAAATATCTCTGATTTAACGTAACTTATTTGTCTGTTAAACAGGAATTATTGCTTTTCAAGAGAATAGAAAAGAAATGATATTCAAACAATTCCTTGAATTCTATGTTATGATTTTGTTTGTTTAGATTATCTAATTATTTACATAGTTTTTAAATAATCCGATGAAACAAAAATGTAGAGTTGGTTCAGTCGTGGAAAAACTAAGAACGATTACAATAAATTTATTTTAATTGATTGTGTTAAAACAAATCTCGAAACGCCGGAGGTGGAAACTGTTCATCGTTAAAGACAGATAACTTGCAAATGTGTTTTAAACTAACATAAGTAGTTGTCTTCATGAAGACTACAATATATAATTATAATTCAACGCTCAGTTTCAAGGAACACAAATTAATGCAAGATAAACAATTTTGTATTTTCCTAATGCAATGGTTTCACGACTTAGTTTTAACATTAATAGATTTCAGGCTGGGGTTTATATCTACTAAATTTTCCATATCATTTCTTAAAGCGTATTTTCTGTAAAGACGCTGAGTTCTATCCCTTGCATTAAATCCGTCTATAGATTACTAATTGTTATATTCTCGAGCTGTTGTTTAATACATTGTATATTTTTCCATCTTCGTTCGTGTAATATTTAGGTAATTCCTAAGCTTATCCAAAAAATACTTCTGAAAATTAAACGTATTATTTTACTCAATAATACAAATTCATTTTTTTAATGTTGTACTAAATAACACGTCATCTTTATAAAACTGCTCCTAATCTCAAGTGTTATTATACAGTCCAGTCTTTTCACAATTACTAATATTTAAATAACACATCTCTACATTTAGTTGCGCATAAATATTTCCAAAATTAAGACTAACAGGGGAGGCAACTCAAAATTCAAAGCCCAACACACCATAAAAGTTGATCCAATACGGAATGTAGTAATTGAGTTCAATCGTATAAACAAAGGACATTTATTTTGTAAACGTAGAACATTTAACAGAAAATAAGTAAGAATGATAACCTTAACTGCATAATAAAAACAAGTAAAACTGGAAATCAACTTACTTCCGGGTAATATTCTGCTGCCTAAAGTACAATCATAAATGGCGCATCGTATTTACACCGGGGTAAGGTGAAAAGGATTATTATAAGAAGAAATTCATAATAGCTGCAAAAAACATTATCAAAAATCCATACCTGTAGCATATTTGTATACATTTATCTCTAAAATTTGAGCCAGAGTATGTAACAAAAGGGTCCAAAACTGCAGTTTTATCAAATTGTTATTATTTTTAAATTACAGTTACTAATGTAACAACCCATAAAAAATCTGTAAAAGACTGTTATAAATAGAAATTTGATTTCGCGGCTTTATTCAGATCTTTCCATTGACAACATGGTATTCAGCTTGCTGTTTTGGTTTACTTTCAACGGTTTAGCCAGCCTTAGCCGAAACAAAATATAACAGATGTTTCACAGACACTTTTAACTTTTTCCATCACTTTGAAAAACTTTGAAACTTTGAAATTTTTTTGTTTTTAAAAAACTTTAAAAGACAATCAATTCAATTTATTAATTTCCCTTAGGTACACTGAAGCAGCATAGAGGTACACATACAAATTGCATTGCCATACACAAAGAAGAAATGCGATATCTCAAAGATAGACTCTTGGCTCAGATATTCTCAGAGTAAAATGTTAGGTTAGTGAGGTACTTTTTTTCAAATTCACTAAAACAATCTCTTTTTTTTAGACACTGAGGCGGTATATTGTACAATTTCATACACTAGTAATAAACACCGTGTTCAAATACTATCAGTCTATGAATAGGTTCTGATTCTTAGATCTTATTTATCTTTGCTGGAGTAAGAAATACCCATGTCGGTGCTCACTAACACTATTCTAGTTGATTAAATTACAAGTAAAAAAACATGGACAAAGACCGGGATATGAACCCAGGACCTTTGCCTTTCTGTGGAAACACTCTACCAACTGAGCTATCCTGATCCTCCAGACATTGGTCGATGTTGCCTCACTTGTACGGTTTTACTGCATTTATTAGTTAATGTTTTTTCATTTGTAATTTAATTAATTCAATCCTTGCTGAGGAAGCGTGTAAACAGGTAATTTATTACAAATTAAAATAATTTTCTAGTTGGTTTAAGAAAAAGCAAAACATAAAATACTGGGCAGTTTTAAAAACACATTTTTTCAAATACATCTCTACACGAATCTGTAAAAACCTTAAAAATATACCCAGACGGCTATGCTTAACTGTTAACTATATATTTCCTCAAAATCGGATAAGCAATGTTTCAGTTACATCGTAGCTAACGAACAATGATGACAATTTTCCCTCTCTATGTTATATAACGCGCTTAATGGAAGTGGCTTTGTGCAAAATCAGTAACATTGTTTAACCTTCAAGCAACTAAATAAAGTGCATATAAATGAATGAATCCCTTCAAATTAAAAAAATTACCTGTAGTAAAACAACTTATTAAAATTTAATTATATAGACCTATTCTCTAAGATAAAAGATAAATAAATAGTTTGACTTGAAACTCTAGTTTTAATACTCTATTATTTATTCAATAGGTTTGTTCAAATGAAATATCATTTAAATTAAAACAAGAAACTCATTAATTATGAAATGTTAAGTCCCTTGCTAACTGTATTATATTGTTTTTACGTTAATAGCTTTTTATTAATCGAAATACATATTTCATGACATTAAGCACTCGGAACTCATCTACGCAGAACTATTCAGTTTTATAATATTTGCAAACTGAAGTAACTATATAAGACGTAATTTATTAATAATTATTTTCTACGCTTTTCAATAAAAACAGTTTTTTTTTATTTCATAGTAACGTATTCCAAAATACAGTGGAATATCCCTTAAAACTTGACAAAATACTTCATTTTTCTCTGGACATTAGTTAGTTATTATGTAGCCTATATTTTTAACTTTTTCTACATACTAATAAGACTAAATAAATACAAAAACAGAATTAGAACCAGGATTACAAAATTAACATACAATAAGTGTGAGCAAAGTATAAAGAATGTATGTGAATCGAAACAAATAAATAAGAAAGTACCTATTGGCCTGTAATATTAGAACTCTCTACTACACGGGCTTAAGTAATCTTAATTTTAAGAATAAAACTAATTGTATGAGTGGCCTAGATTGTAATATATAAAAAATTAAGTACTTATTAATAACATAGGTCTGTATCTTAATTTTCCTCTAGAAAATTTTCAATAACCTTGTTACCAAAGTAAATGTAGGGTAACACAAATAAATATAGGAACTAGAATTCACTTAAATCTAAAAACTATTAAACAGCAGTAAATTAAAATAAATATAGTAATGTTTTACTTATTCACTATTTTATTTATTATCTATATATATATATATAATCCAAATACCACTCACTGACTCACTCATCACGATATCTCAAAAACCACCAAACGGATTGGAATGAAATTTGGTATGTAGCTTCCACTAGGGCCCTATGCGCTTGCTAAGAAAGGTTTTTTAAAAAAATCGAAATTTTAGGGTGGTTCGGGGGTCATAGTTAATAAAAATCCCCATTAGAAATACATAGTGTAATTTTTTTATTGGTATTTTTGTTGTTGTTAATATACATTTAACTTTGATTTGCCTATCCGTGCAAAGCGGATCGGGTAGCTAGTTAAATATATAATTAAATCGCTTTTAAATAAATATAGAACAAAGTTTTAAATATTGTTGTTTACTAATTGATGTGAAAAAATATTACATTTAGAACTGTAAAGAATAACCCTTTCAAAGTTGACCTGTTATAAGTACTTTTATAATATAGGAGTACTTTTATAATATAGGAATAGTCTTTAAACCTAATCGTCTGACTGTGTTAAATGCAGCATTTACTTTTCCACCGATACGTCTCTAGAATGTTTTAGATTCCAAATTAAATATTTCTAATTTATTTTACTTCGACGTACATTCCCTCGTACTGATAAACGACATACCTTGTTACTTGTCTCAATTAGAGAAAATAAAAACTGTTCAAATCACTTGCATAAATTGACATACATTTTTATAATTATTATATCTAAGAAACCGTACATCCGTGCAATCTATTATTTAACACAGCATGATAATTAAATAGTTCAATTCCTAGAGTGAACATAATTTTTATAATTTAAATATTCTATCAGTAAAATTTACTGAGGTATTTAAATTTATTTAATATTGTGTTATTCACATTTCTAATTACTCAGTTAAAAATAAACCTGAGTTGAACAACTGTATTGAACTCGAGTGATAAAAGCAGAATCTAGCTTGGAGTTATATTCACTCTACAGAATCCAGGTTGTGATTCACAACAGAAAGCAATGACGCCCAACTTTAGGGGAAAAAGTAAACAACGTAGGATTCCTCTCCGCTAGAAAACCAAGGGATATTTACTGGTTACGCCCTCAACTTTATTCTCTGAGCTCTGATAGGATTACCAACAAATAAATCTGAACGTTTTGGGAAAAGGGAATTCACATTATTTATATTCAATAATTGTTTGATAAAATTAGTAACCTAAAATTCAAACACATATCCAAAGTGGGATTAAAGTATAAATATTTTTATATTTGCTTATTTATTTATTTAATGCACAATACCTTTTCAAATACTTTAACTTGCCTACAGAAAAATGTCTTCACATAACTGTCTAAACAAAAAAATCCCAACCAATTTTACAAACTATAATATTTTGGTCTCAAGAATGGTGACTAAACAGAGACACTGCAATAGTAAAATATAAAATTATTTACTATCAAAAATTTAAATTATATATTATTTAAAATTATTGTATTTTATGTTATTTGTAATTAATAGTATGAAGTACTTTTAAAGTTTTTCTAAGACGTTATGGAAAAATAACTTCAGTTTAGGTTGATTTTAACAACAAAATGTATTATTTAAAACAAATTTTTAATAATGTACGACAGTGAAACAGAATAGTTATTTAATTGAAACAAAAATGTTTAGCTAGACAAAACATATCACACAGCCACACAAAACACAAACAGAAAATGGCAAGAAAAACCGAATAAAATATTTATGATTTATTACGTCTGAAATATTTGATCTAACTTCGCCTTTAAGTATGATTTAACAAATACAGGCAAAAGTCTAGAGTATTATTTAATAATTCGAAAACTATTGAGCAAAACATAATGAAACTTTGCAGTTATGTATTTGTCACTGTAAGTAACTAATAGCTTGTTGTGTTTTAATTGTTCGCGTAACCGGGGGACGGCCTAATTAGGAAGTCTTAACGTTTTTAAAAGTAGGCATAGTTCAAGATATATATAATTCTAAAGGTTTCTTGATAGAATACAAAAGAGTAAAAACGACCGAGGAAAACGATCTAGTCAGAAATTACAGCTCCTCAAAGATTTTAGTATTATTACACTAATTCTTCTTAATGTTATGAGGGTTTATTTCACCATCCCTGATTGCAGATTTCAATAAATGATAAAATTAAGGTAGCCATAGTCTAATTATTACAAATTATAAAATAATAACAATAATTATTTTAATTATTATAGTGAAATAATACTTATTACATGTAAATAAAGAAACTTACCTAACAAATAATAACACTTGTACTAAAAGGACGAAATCATATTCTAGTAAAATATTATGGAACTGTTAAAAGTATCTGCCGAGTGTATCTTTGACATCCTCCAAGACAGGTGTATAAGTTATGTGTAGCATTATATTTCATTTAATAGGAATTTCCAAAAGTGGTTGTTCTATTCTAGCGTTTAGTTTATTCAGATCTCTAAGCATATAAGTATAAACCATCATCTTTAAATATCCCCAAAATAAAAAATCTAATGGGTTCAGATCCGGCGATCTTGGTGGCCATTCGATATACCCCTTCTACTAATCCATCTATTTGGGAAAGTCGCACATTTTATTTTTACAGTTATGACGGTAGGGATTTCACAAATTAGTGTAATTTAAAAAGAATATTAAAATAATTTACTACATAAGTTTGAATTGCAAACTAAATTTCCTTGTGCTCAATACCTCATTACCTTTTGCTCAATAGTTTTAAAATTTTGTAATATATTTCAGACTTTTTCCCAACCCTGTAAATTGTAATTTGCAGTTTAAGTTTATTTATTGGCGTCAATATTAATAATAGCTGCTTCAGTATTATAATACCAAATTTGAGTTAAGTAATATTTTGTAGAACTTGTAAAACATAAATTTCTATTTGTTGATTGCTAATTTATATATTTAAGTTTCATTGTCATTTACCTTGCTAAACTTTGAGCTTCAGGCTTTTAAAATTAAGTTGTATGATTCGAAAGTACGGTAGAACAACATACAACGTATAATTTTGTAAAAGTGGTTTGTTGCAGCAAGTTAATATTTGTTTATATTTTGGTACTAAGGTATTTAAAAATACCATAATTTAATATAATTATTTTTATAACCACTAAATTATAAAATAGAATACCTTTACACTTTATAGCACTCGTTTTGTACTTGGTAAAGGGTAACAAATAATTAATATCAATGTATTCACCAGACCGAAACACAGATCTGACATTTCGCACATTGTAAGGTCTAATGGCAAAGTTCAGAAATGTATATCAAGTTATGGAACTTCATTTTCTAATAGAGCTCCATGAAGCACAATTTTCCTCAATACAAGAGATTGAATATTTCATTCATATGTAGGAACGTTAATTTGATCAACTATAATGTTAATTCAGTCATCAAAAGGAAAGAAAACTTAAAGTGCATAATTATTTGTTTAGTTATAGTGGAACCTTTGCGACCGTTTCTGGCGGTTATTTTTTAGAAATGTCGGTATTAAAAAGCATACATTATTTATTAAATCACTTGCTTTCCCGAAGGTAACCAGAATAAACAGTAGAACCAAATGAAAGTTTAGATCAAATGTCAATATCTAGCTAGTTGCTAGTTAGGCAAGTTAGACATTGATTGTCTAGAACTTCTATTCTAGGTTACCTTACTTACTTATAGAAAAATTATAGGTATATATAGCATAATACATCCCATTTATTAATTTAATCGTCTACGCCTTTTCTCTTGTTTATCCTCCTTTTTCTTAAGTTAATTGAGTTATAGTTTGGTTACTGTAGGCCGTGCATCACTGAGGATGGCGACATTGTCGTTGAAACGCGTTTGAGGTTAGTAAACGTATTTATTGTGAGATTTTGTGTTCAAGTTTTATTTTATCTTAGTTATTTAGATTATATATTTATTCGCTTGTAATTTATGTATATATTTAACTGCTTATTTAGTTTTTACTTTCTTGACTATTAATTTTAACAACTATTCATTAACAATTCGACTCATTTCGTGGTTACAAATTAATGTCTATTGTAATGAAATTGTAAATTTCATTCAATCTTGTTATTTCTGAAAAGTCCTTAATATCCATTATTTGTGAAACTAACTAGTTTTGCAAAACTAAAACGGAGCATGAATACATAAACTTCAACAAAATCACAAATCAAACAAAGTTTTAAATTAACTAATTCCCTTGTAATATGAATTCTACATCGCTGTTGGGTTTTAATTCCATCATTAGATAGATAAGTTGAAAACTAATCGAATTAACATTATTAGAAACGTTTTTGCTTTCTTCGCCCCCATCATTAGTGACGGAGAACTAAGAACAATATAAAATTATTTCACTAAGAAAGAGAAAGATTAAATGTTAAATCATATTTTAATATTATCTTTGCTATAATTTTGCTTCTGTATAGCATTTTGTAAAAAATATCAGGTACATCTATTTATATTGTATACATGATTGTTTTAATGGCTTACGGTCACTATATACGAAACGTGTTTAATACCCTTAAAATGTATGATTCATGTTCTTCCAAAGGAGTTAATAAAATTACAATTACGTGACCTAATTAAGATAAAAATTATCCCGTGTTACTGGAGGTTCAACTGGAAAGAAACACTTAGCTGAAATGTATTATATTTTTTCTCAAAAAAAAGTGTTATGGATAATTTAGGCATATATATACTGTATTTTGAATAATAACAAATTATTTTGACCTTATTCTTAATGTGTGTAAGTAAATTTACTAAACAAACCTAGTTATTCTTTTTATATTTTTAATAATTAGTAAATATTTTGTTAAATATGAAAAATAACTCACAGATAAATATGATTCAAATACAATCCACCAATAAGACACCAGAGTATAAATACCTGAAACAAATACAATACTGTGTAAAGAAAATATAACAGTAAATACACATTTATATATCACGTAGTATTTATTTAATTGTGGCAAAAACAGACAAGCCACTTTATATCTAAATATATTTCATACATACTTTTAAATATAAGCTCGGATCAAGCATACCAATATTTCTTTAGTTGTCAATAACCGAAAAATGACTAAAATTTAAACCCATGAAAATTACAAAACGATAAAAATCTAAGTATGTTTAATACTATGTTAGTGTTACAATATGTTGTTTCCTTTTTTTACACGTGTAACGCTAAAACACCAGCTTGTTCTTACACCAAAATATAAATTGGATAATTACTACATTCAAACCATAACACATTGTTTGTAACTCGTAAATGCAAGCTGTTAACCTAAGTAAAACAACTGTGTCTGCAGTACAAAAACACAATGTTATTTCCTCTTAAATAACTATCTATACATAATTTATAAGAAGTGAAAAAAATTCACAAAAACCAGAAATGTAATTTTTTTAATGTATTATGGACCGTATTTATTATTAATAATTATTCGTTTTCTCCTAAGAATAAATTTCAATATCTAATTTATTAATGTGCTGCTAAAATGAATTAAACTTAATTGCAAGCAGAAACATCATTCTCTTGCTAAGTTATAATTGCGCACATAAATTAAAATACTGTTCAATTGATTTCCCTTTCTGACTCGGCAAGGTTAATAAACACAACCATAATCCTTTCTGTACCTATGCAAAGCATTTTAATAAAAAGCTTATTTGGACTGTTAAAACGGGTGAGAATGCAAATATTCTAAACGATGTTACCTGATGTTGAAAGTGTTTCTTCGTCTTTCTTTCATTTAAATTTTTTTTTAAATTGCGTTTTATAATATTCACCCTTGTGATGTTTACTAAACAAATAAATTAGTGGTATTTTGTATTAACTTTGGTCTTAAGTAAATATGAAGCAAGTCACGCCTTAATCAATCAACAATTAATTGCTCCTTTAAAATTATTGCAATCTTAGACCATTATTAGCTTCGTCATATAAAACCCAAAACATAATAATTATAAATATAAACTTTGTAAACATGACCTAAACTGTAATGTCTATACTGTTACTGTATTAAAATATTTTGAATAGTTGTAGTTTGAAAATAACAGAAGCTATTTTTAGTCAATAAAATGTTTATAATACTGTAATTTAGAATTGTCAACCAGGATTGAAATAGCTTTTAGCAGACAAAAAGTAGTATAATTGAAGTTATACTACAAATTGTAATATACATTTTACTCGATGTAAATATATAAAAATATATATTTATTTTTAAGCTTTGCACTCAGATTTAAACACAGCTTCATAATATTTGTATAATGCAAGCGTGCAACTCGTGCATTATACTTCGAAAACACAATTTATCAGAATAGCATAATTCAAAGACTTCTTAATGTGACAGATAAAAGTAATACTGTTTAACATAGTCTGACATGTTTTAGCGAAGATGGAAAGTAAATCCAAGAAAATGTAATTCTTTTTATTAAATTTAAACTTCTCGAGATATTTCTTAGACATTTAAATACACATGAGAAATCCGTTTAAGACATTATATACATCAAGAAAAAATATGACACTGAGGAGTAAGAAACGCAGAGCCGTTCCTTCTTGTGTCCATTGAAGTATTTTTGTAGCAAAATATTTTAGAAATTTGATACTCAATCCAGAAAAAGACTTGACAGTGAAAACATTGATTAATATTAGGACATAATTTTAAAAGGAAGTCAGATTGTATAAATAAAATAAAATATCCAAACACTAAATACATTTTTCATTATAATGAAAGGTAAATTATGAGTGTATTAGTCATTTAGATTCGTATTGATTTCCAAATTGTGTGCCATTACGCTTATTTATTTACGAATATAAATAAACTTGTATATAGTACTTCGATATAATGTTTTAAACTTCTGTTCTGACTGTATTTTTTACCGCTAGTGACGCTAGTAGAACATGGTAAAACGTGAACTGGAATTTTTTCACAAAGCCAAGTTCGACTAGGAATTAATTGCATGTCCAGGTTAGGCTTCAATAGGCTAAACAGTGACGACAAACTTTAGGATAAAAACAAACTCAAACTACACTGAATAAATTTCGATTCGCTCTAAAGGCATGGCAGTATTTTGTTAGTTGGCCCTAATCTTAAATCCGAAGGCTTTGTTATGCTTACGTACCAATAAATTGGACTGTTTTATAAAAAGACATTTTATCTTTTTAAATTTTTTTATTGAATACAATTTATTTATTAAATATAATTCGTTTGGGTAAAAAATTATAAACACTTGTAATTGTAGTAACACTTTGATTAGGTTTTGAAAAAGTGTAGTCTAATTTATTTATATTATAATAATAAAATAGTTTTAAATAATGTCTCTAACTATGATCTGATTTATTATAAAGTTGTAAAGTTCCTGTTACGTGTATTTTTATTTTAAATATTAAATTTAACACATTTTATGACGAATTAAATTTTGTTTAGCACATTTCACAATATTGCAGATATGTGTGGACTTTTTTAAAGCCTAAAATGTATAATTTCTATTGTTAATATATTTGTAGTTTTATGTACATATACAAAACTTGTGCATTAAAAAAATGTGATTGTAAAGGTATTGCAAGCAAATAGTTTTGTAATATGATAGACTCTAGGTTACTTAATTTGTTTGTTTGTATTTCATTACTAAAGTTTATTACAGTACTTAAATAATCAAATAAAATATTTTAAAACATAGTTCCAAACAATTATTTCAAAAATTAACAGCAAAACTAAATTATTAAGATTGATGTCTTCAGTATTATTATATCTCAAACACGTTAAGATTTAGAAACTTGTAGCATAAGTAAATGAAACTTTTTTAATGTTTTAAATCTCTTGTATGCATATAATGCAAAGTCCTGACTAATAGTCTGACTTAAAAGATATCTCCCGAAAAAATGAATCGACTATTATGAAATTTACTGTGGAAGTACCTTATATGGGGGTAGGAGCGCACCAAAATAGTAATTTTCCGTATCTAAATACGGTCAAATAACAGGAAAATTATCTGGAAAAAGTTATTACTTTATCGCTTATGCTAGAAACGTAAATTGGATAGTAATATAGGCTATCTTCTATACTCTAGATTAGGCCTAAGAAATAAATTTGCGTGTATTTAAAAAATGAAGATTAAAAAAAAACTTTGCGGCAAAGCAATGTATAATGAATGCCTTGTCTTCGTTATTATCTAGAAACAAGACAGTTGATAGGAATGTTCGTATCATATCGTATGCAAGGATTCCAAAAATGTAGATTGGAAAGAGAGATACGGAGGTACAAAAGTATATTTTTTTATTAAATCTTATTTAGTTTCATTCGTAAATATTAATATTTTTTGAGGAAGTAATCGAAAGTGATCCAATTTTGTATAGGAGTGAAGCAATTTGGTATTTTGCATATTTGCTAAGGTGATTTATTTCTAAACAGTTTTGCTTGAGACGATTAATTAATGACTAAGAATAAAATTAGGCTTTTATCATAACTTACCCTTTTGCTATTTCTTAAATAAAACTTGTAAAATAATTAGTTACTTCTCTTGTATTAACAATAAATTTAAACAGCAGTGGCCTTTTATTGGATTACTGAACAATTCAACCTCCACACATCTTATGTTTATGACGGTCTCCGGCATTTATGTGGACGTCATATTTTGTAGGATCGTCAGGAATGTTGGGTGTCGCGAGAAAAAGAAACGTGTTTAATAATAACCTCCATTCCAAATAATAATACGACAGAATGTATACAAAAATAAACGGTACCAGAAACTGGCACTTACTGCTAAGGACGCATATGTGAACTTGACACTGAACATTATGAGAAGCGGCCGACGCACAGTGCATTGCACGCCAAACCCCGTTTGGGAGTATTTTCAATGCAATTCATTGCGTGCTTCCCACGCCAACTCCCGTATTGGGAGAATTTTTAATACACAATGCATTGCGTGCTTCGCACGTCAACCCCCGTATTTTGAGTATTTTCAATAGACAATGCATTGCGTGCTTGGCACGCCAAACCCCGTATGAAGGGAATTTTCAATACACAATGCATTACGTGCTTCGCACGCCAACCCCCGTATGTAACCCCAACTGTGACTTCATAATTGCATTAAAGTAGGAGAGGAGATAGTACATTTAAGTATAGATGGATTTTATAATGGCGACCTGCGCGGAAAATCTTGCTCATGTAGGAAAGGTAGGTGAAGGTTCCCCACCACCGCGCACCTCGTATTTGCTGCTGAGATCTGAAAAGAGGATATGGCTGGGGATGGGGTTGCGTCGGCGCACGAGTTGCGCGATGGTGGAGAACCTTCACCTACCTCTCTTACATGAGCAAGATTTTCCGCGCAGGTCGCCGTCTAATAAATCCATCTATAGGAGATTAAGTAATAAATAGTATTATTATTAGCTAAAGAGAAAACTATTCGATTGATTTCTAACAAATTTGCACCAAATACGCCTGTTAGGCCTATATAGATGCACAAAAAATATTTTAGACAAATTTTGAAATAACCCATTTTGGATTAAAAATCCCAAAAATCAGTTATTATTATTACTAGCTAAACGAGAATTTTTTTAAAGATGCTGTTTTTTGCATAAGGTAGGGGTACAATTAAGCCAAATTTTATCAAAATCGTTAGAGCAGTTCTTTTATGAAAAATAATAACTGATTTTTGGGGTTTTTTTTGGCCAAAAAGAGGGTGTTTTTCAAAAATGATCAAAACTTTTTTTCTTGCATCTATACAGGTTTAATTGACATGTTTGGTGTAAATTTGTTCGAAATCGATCGAATAGTTTTCCCTCTAGCTTTGTATACATACAGACATACAGACAGACATAGAGACAGACATTTTGTAAAAACCACTTATTTGGACTCAGAGAATCCCAAAACGGATATTTCCTCAAATATCTCAACATCGATTATTTTGCGATCACTGTACTTTCTCTATACTATAGTAAAGTGAGAAAGTAATAGTTGCGATAGTGCATTTTAAAGTGTATTTATTTTCTATGAAAATAATTGAATAAAAAAGATTTTGATTCAGTTGTAAATATATAAAATTAAGATTTAATGTTTAAGATTAAACGTTAAGTAAATAGTTGTTTTGAGTAAAAATGCAACAGAAGAGTCAGCGTCGTTCCATGGCGTTATATACCAAGACGAGTTACAGGGATAATTCTCAAAAAACAAACACTGAACTCAAACTGAGATAAAAGGGCTCCATCTCCAAATTCTACTGGCCAATCACAATGACTCCAATTACTGCGAAAACCTCAAATTTTGTATGCTACTGCAATTTTGTTGTATTTATGTTTTCAGCTGTAGAAGCAAAATTTTATATAATTGTAGAAGGAATCGTAAAATGAACCTTGGCAATAATATGTTTTACACCAGTAGTACAACTGTAAATTCCAAAGTCGTAATATATATTTTATTATTTAATGTATATTAAGCATGTATATTTCAAGGGGTTTCAGAGAATAAATCAGGTTTTAATTTCTTAAAGTTTCCTTCATCGAACCGAGTAATCATTGTTTTAGTGCAAACCCCAATTTAAAATTAAACTCCCGTAATCGTTGAACTAATTAATCTGGTCACTTCTATCATAATTATACTTTATCTCATATTTTCACAACTAGAGCTATGACAATTCTTATCAAAATGGATAAAATTTACTATGTAAATACTACTTAAATATACTTATTAAAATAACATTAATTATATTATTAAATTTGTATATTATATTATCTCGACGTTGTCCAATTTTTTTTAAGACACTAAAGATGTCGAAATATAAAAATTTACAATTATGTTTGCTTTATTTCTTAAATTGAAATTACCTAAAACAACTCAGAAATAATAATATAGATTATGATTTAGAAGTATGTACCCATGAAAAAAAGTATGTCGATGTGAGGTGCGTACAAATTAATTGGAACCATATACCAATTATTAAAAGAATATTTTAATGAGGCATGTTTTGTATGCGGTGAGTCAAACAAAGCTGCCTGAACTTAAAAATGAAGGCATATTATTGAATGCATTGAATTGTTATTTGATTAAATATCACAAGCACCTTAACTCATACAAAACAAGGTTTATTCACGCCACCCTCGCCTGCATGTCTGCCAGAAAACATACACTTTAATATTCATCTCCATTTAACCAACACAACGAAGACAAATATTCCTTTCGTGACTTGATAACAGTATGACGTGAGCAGTAATGTTTAAACTAAAACTTCTTTTACATGAAAGTCTTTACGAATCAGTTTACAATTTAAATAATTCCAAAAAATAAGACGGTTAAATATAAAGAATGCAAGCTAGACAATAAACATGATACATTGTAAAAGTAAATTTTAGCCAGCTGCGAAAAAAAAGTGCACTTATTTTCATTTCCCTTTGTCCGTATGTGTTTTCACAAAAACATTAACAAATGTAACTTTAAGATATTTACTTCAAACGTTGCATACCAGTTGTACACCAACTTCATCAACTGACAAAAAAGCAAACAGAGCTTTTACTTGGCAAATATCTTGTACGAAAATAACAGGAATTATAACAACCAATCAAATATATTATAATAAATAAAGAGATTTTCTATCACTAATGTTAAGGCTGTCTTTCGGAATGGCATTGACCTGGAAGGTTTTGACAACAGCATCAAGATCTTTAAGTCTTTGTGAATCGATGCTTGAGGAGGACCTTGAAGATCTGGTGACCAAAACGGATTACAAACGAATTTTTTCAAAGCTAAATACCAACTGTCTACACATTTTGAAACCATGAAAGAAACATTGAATTGGGTAGTGTACACCCGTAGATAAAATTATAAAGAAGATTTGAATAGGATTCATAGAGAGTAAGATGAAGAAGAAGACCCAAGGAAACGAGACGAGGATCTGTAGGTCAAGGTGTCAAAACTTGGATGGACATAAAAAAATGCTAACGACATACAGGATCTTAACTAAGTTTTTATTAAGATATGTCGTACGCTTGTTTTTTTTATTGTTTCCTATTTTACAAAGATAAAATTAATATTTTCTACTAATAATAATAATAATAATTATTATTATTATTATTATAAATGTGAAAGTAGTAAACCAGTTATGATTGGACGATTTAAAATTGTCGTAAAAATGTAAGTCGATTGGCAACGTAATGTTTGTACATAAATCCAAAGCAAAGAAGCGTTAACATATAAATCTAAAAATAAATTTCCTGTTTTACAATTTTAAATTGTTTAATAAACGATATAGGTATGTGTATATACAATGTATTGTGCATATGGAAATAAACTGAAACCTAGTAATTTTCTCAAAGTCACAAAGCATTTATATCAAAGCATAAATTTGTCTTTCAAAAAAGTCGAAAACTAAAATGATTTGTATGCATTTCTTAAACGTTTACCACGAGAATTCTGTACAACATATATATGTAAAGTAGTCCAGATTATTGTGGGCCTATGAGTAAAACACGTTTTCCTCCTATTTGGACTTCAACCCATTTTAATTAAAGGCAACGTTGGAACAGTAAGTATCTTGTGCTGTCACAAACTGCATTCTTGGCATTCCAAAAGAAAGTTTAGGGATCTCTCGTAAGAATCAAAGTAAATCAACAAACATTAAATGGATAGTTATTAAAACTTTCTACAAATTTGTAGCTAGAGTCTGTATCACAATCTTCTAAAACGTAATGTGAACGTAAACTGTTTAAACAGTACACTTAAATTTTTGTAAAGTAATAAATAATAATACATTAGTGAGGTTTCTAATACATAGAGGTTGTTAAAATTTGTATACGTTGCAATTGATGTTATTACAATAATTAAGATTATTAAACTAACAATTTAACGAATAAGAATTGTATTGTATTGTACTGCATTGTACCAACAAATGAGAATATATTTGTAACTACATAAGAGCGGTCTATGTTATTATTTTTCAATATGTAATTAAACA
>JAGFPH010003052.1:117249-156234 GCA_018207615.1 Philaenus spumarius
ATAAATTAAAATTGTATAAATAAATAACAGTAACTTTTTTTAAATCGTCGAAACAACATTAAATAAAACTGTGTGTGTAATTGGCCTAAATAAATAAATAAATAAACTCACTTATGATATGAAAAAAAGAAAGGGATATTTATTTAATTTTCCAAAAACATTACATACCACTAATTTAACATAAACAAATTGAAAAAAGATGTTATTATTCATTTATTAATAAATAAATTCAGATAAGTTAAAAATAAGTGATTACTGAACAATTACACAATTACAAGTAATTACTGAACTCTTTCAGTAAGTAAATGCAAAATTATATTCACCAAAATATAAATAATTACTAATTTTGTTTAGCATTTCAATTTACTGATCAGTAATTACTGATAAGTAAATGCAAAATGTTGTCACCAAAATATAAGTAATTACGATTTTTTTTCAGTATTTCAATTTACTGATCAGCAATTACTGATAAGTAAATGCAAAATTTTATTCACCATAATATAAGTAATTAATAATTTTGTCTGATTTCAATTTACTGATTGGTAATTGTTACTGTTAAGTAAATTCTGAGGTTTATTAACCTCCCCTTATGGCACAAAAACTGCCAAGTAACTCTTAACTATTACCTATGTAATCCATTATGGTCATTTTTTTATTTTTAATAATGTGACTTTTCAACAAACGCCAGAGGCCTAATTCCATTGTAGATACAATATAAAGTCCATAGAGACGAGCAATTCCAAATTTCCCCACCATGCGGGTTTTGTAGCTTAAGTATGAGATTTTGATATTATTTCCGGAGGCTAATCAGCTGACAAAGTTCAAAGCCTAATTGAATAACTGTTACTTTCAACACAGTTTAGACAAAGGACCACTCTGGAATTAACCAGAAATCACGTGGCAAATTAAAGTAATGTTTTCGAACAAAGTAATTCGTCCTAGTTCATAAAGATACATACTTGACCACATTTACATTTAAATAAAAACAAAAAATACAAAAAATTATATTGATATATTTTATTTAAAACTTGTTTGCATTTGTCTCACATATTATTAAAGTCTTCATACAATATTATATATTTGTACCGAAATAAAACACACAATGGTATTTTGATTAACAGTTTTCTCAATAAAACTGATAAGAAAAAAACCTAAAATTTTAGAAAGCTACACAACTCGCTACTGACAGAATCCCGCGTATTATATTTTCAGTTTCAAAATTGCTACAAACTTGAAATTTGTAGTAAATTACAAAATACTCGCTTCCGATAACTGTTGTAGTGGTTTATTGTGTATTTTTTATCGTAAGTTTAAATCTACAACCATCTGGCTAATGTTCAAACCAGATTGTTGGTCTTCAATTTTCGTGTGTTGAGTTAATCGTTGAGTTAATGTTCGTGCCGTCTTCATGAGTGGCAAAATAAACTTCTCTATTTTAAGCAATGCATGCACATGATAGTTGGCATAACAAGCACGCTGTGCTTTTTACTATCATCAAGGTTTTTTTTTTTAAATTGTTTATTTCTTTTGCTTTAGAAAAGTAAATAAGTATATAATTAAACATAGATATTATATTACACATACCATTTTATCTTAACATAATGAACAAACCATCTAATGTAAAAGTAATAGCCTAAAAAATAATATGATTTACAAATAAAAGTAAAGTTTGAAAAGTAAAAACGCTTTGACCCTGTATAGATCTATAAGGTTTTAACAATACGAAAACAAGTTAACCCAACCAAATTTTCCATGGAACTGTAAAACAATAAACGATATATTGGTTTGATAACAAACGATGTGAAAACGATTTAATTAGTTTTGTCGTTTGAATATGTAATTAAAAATCTAGAACATAGCTGTCTTTATTCATAAAATATATTGCACCAGGTGAAATATAAAAATGGTGTGTCCAAGAAAATAAGCAGAACAATGTTGCAATAGACGTAAACTATGGATATTTATGTGAATCTTAAAAAAAAAACTACCGGTTCTCTAAGATTTTCTTTGTTTTATGAATTTTACCTGACAGCTTTCAGTTACAAATCGCTTTCCCCAAAATTGAGCATTAAGTATTGTGTGAAATATTTTATCTGCTGTGAATGCAAAGAAGTATACTTTTACTACGACAATGGAAGACTGTTTCCTGGAGTCGACGTTACTTATCCCTAATTGCACCATCTGCTACAGTTTGCCTTTATGAATGCAGAGCGCGACGAATTCTTCATTGCTAGGAAGAAACTCTGTTATTGCATGTCCAGTGTACCGAACCAAACTAAAACTAAATCCAGTCACGATTTTGTAAAAACAAAACAATTATTTCAAGCTAGAATGTTGTTGCTAGAAGCAGAATTGAAGCTAGTCAATTTGTTTTATATAATAGTTAGTATCGTAATTTTGTCTTGTTGGCATTTCTATCTATATTTTAGAACTTCCTGTTGTCCAATTTCGATCAAACTCGTACCTACGTGTTTACATTTGTTTATCTTAATACCTTTATTGAGACCTTAGTTGCTCGTACTGGTCATGAAGTTTATGGAGATAACAAAATATAATTTGTTGTAAGAATTTTTTGGCAGTGTTAAACAATTCTTGAAAGGTTTTTTTAACCATAAATAAATTGTTATTAATAATATTTCAAGATAAATATATAAATTTATTGAGTGAAACTATGTACAAGTAGGTATGTAATTATCATGTACACGTTTACGCCTGTTATAAAAACCTGATGAATATAGCTATAAACTGAGTGAGGAATGACACAGTTATGTACCTTAGATTAATTTAAATAAATATTCAAGCCACACTTGTATCAGTGAAACGTGTAAACAAATAAATATTTGTTAAACATGATTGTGTGGATAAAAAACCGTTAAAATTGAAATTGCAGACATTCGAAAAATGTCAGCAAATGTATATTTCTGTAAATATTTTAAACAAATTCTGTAGTTTCTACACAATGTAATTGATAAAAGCTTTACTTTTTTAGAAATTGTTTTTATTCAATCAGAAATTTTGCATTATTTTTATAATTAAATCAAAATTTCGAAAATTGACGATATTTTTAAAATTTTTTATTATATTATTTATATGAAAAGGTTCACAATAATATGAAGAATCCAATGATTAGTAGTACAGCATTTGTTTACATTTGTGCTTACTAAAGCGTTTGATTTCTGGGATCTATAAACTCAAATCAGAAAGTAATTTCTAGAAAATTGAATCGTGTACCTGCATTGAGTAGCAACGGTGGTATAAGATAGGAGCAACTATTAGAGAGTTTCTAGATTAGGTTACATGTTGTTCTAGGAAAGTGGTAGGAACATAATTTGACTTATTCAAATCCAGTAGGTGGTTGGGGGGGTTAAACGATATCAAATAACAATGAATAACGCAGAGCTTGGTGGAAAAATACAAAATTGCTCTTATTGCGAATAATTGTGTAATGTGTAGGCTGAATTGTCATAATCAGAATTGTGAATAAACAAATATAAATCTTACAATTCCTGAAAAATAGCTGTTTCTTAACCAGATAATTTTGCCCTTTTTGCAAAGATTGCATTATGTTTTTTTATACATTTACACATATTTTGTAGATTACATGTTATTGGTGTGTTTAAGTTGCACTTTTATTACTTTAAAGTAAACATAATTTGCATTTACTAATTCTAAATTTACAAACATTATAAATACAAATAAATTTTAAAAGTTTTTATGAAAAGTGTGTGCGTTTTTATGCACATCGATGTTTTTATGCACATCGAACCTATTTAAAATTTCCATGTTTAAACTATTTCATATAAGTACAGTCACTTGTTCATTGTACAGCACTACAAAATTTTGGATGAAATTATTAAGTTTAAAAATTTTAGTTTTATTGCTACATTTTTTTGACGTTAGGTTTCATTTGGCAACTTATTAAAATAATACAGTGTTAATTTTAATTTATATGGCGAATAAGTAACATTATCTACAAATTAATCTCATAAAAAAAACTCTATCTAACTGAAACACTTCTTGAGTAGTGAGGGAGGAGAGAAGTTGAAAGTGTAAGTTAAACAATAATGTGTTTATTTAAAAAATAAGATTTGCTAAAACATCTTAACATTAGGTATATAAAAAAAGTTCTGGTAAGCTATAACTAGAAAGTTACCTTTATGGGAAAAATTAAATTATGCAGTGTAACTATATTGTACCTAGTTAAGCATTAAGGTCATTCACACTATATCACACTAGCACACTTATGTAATTGGAAAAGTAGTGCAATATTATACAAATCCAATAATTCACAAAATACTATAACAAATGAGCCAGGCCCGAGCCCTTTAATTTCAGTATTGTCTAAACTCTTACTGTTTTAAAATAAATATAGTGATAATGGAGAATCTTACAGAAGTAGTTTCCTGTCTTTTACAATCTTACAAGTGACAATTACTGAAATTCAGTTTAAGAAACACAAATATATTTCTACTACGTTGGAAGCAGAAGATATGTTTAAAATTAAAGAAATGTTTAATTTTAAATGTTCTAGAGACTAGATATACCGTGGATGTTAGAATTGACATATCTTTTAAAATTTACTAATTTAAAACACTAGACTACTATCAATAATCTAAAAACTGACGAATGAAATATTATATCACTCTTTTCCTCTAGATTAAATACTAATTTTAGGGGTATGGGGCCCCAATAGAGATTTTTACTCGATATATAACTGAATCTAAACTTTTTAATGGAAATGTAACATTGCAGTACGCATCCTTCTATGTTCCGAACAGTAGGCAGTAACGTTATTCGCCTGTCAGTTGTAGAGTTAGTAAATTATAAAAATACTATATAAGCTTAACTGTTGAGTTTCAGAATAATTATTGTCAGTCATTATTTTATAGATACAAATTATTAAAAAAAATGTATAATTAAATTAAACAATATTTATTGTTGTACTAAATATGGAAACATTTAAAAACTTTAAAACGTATTTTTGCAGTACCAAATTAATTAATTTACGATTTTTGCAAAAAACAAATAAATTGCTATACTACCTGAAAAGTTTTCAATCGATACTTCACCAAAAACTGAATCCACACCAATATAGATAGTAAAATAGTTTTCAGTATCTTAATATTAAAAAAATATTAAAACATGTGTATCTTAAACATTTACACACATCTATTTCGATAAATAAATATTGTGTTGTGACTTGTGAGAAAATTTACTTGATAGAATAAAATTTAAACAGAAAATCTCAAACTTATACGCGTGTGCACCATCTTTAGTGATGCACGGGCTACAATAATTAAACTATAACTGCTATATACGTTATACTTCGATAATTGTTGCTCGTGCAACACTAAAGATCGCAACATTGTCAATGTATTGCATTTGAGTAAATGAAAGTATTTGCTATATACGTTATACTTCGATAATTGTTGCACGTGCAACACTAAAGATCGCAACATTGTCAATGTATTGCATTTGAGTAAATGAAAGTATTAATTGTGTGATTTTGCGTTCAAGTTTCATTCTGTCTCTTCTGATAATGTTAAGAAATTTAGATTAACAGTTTATCTAAATTTAACTTCATACATTTAAAAATAGTTAATTTAAAATTTTAAAATTCAAAATTTAAATTCATACAATTACTATACGGATTGTAAGAACGCCGTTATGCCATATACCGCAATACGGTGCTGTAATGCATTTAGTCTAGCGGGCTCAACGGAAGGGGTAAATCAATACGTAGATGCGAGTGATTTGTATTAATATTTATGAATTTAAATCAGTTCCTTTAATTATGAATTGCGTTTGTCAATTCTGATTAGAAGAAAATCGTGTTTTCTATATTTTAAATTAATTATGTATTGCAAACGCAAGTTGGGTGTAAACATCTACACGTTCTTTCTTCTGATTTATAAATTGATTCTTATGTTAGGGTATAGAAAAACAATTGTATATCATATATAAATCTATTTCTAAACACTTAAAGAACAATAAATTTTATACAAATATACAGGATAGCACAAACAATATTATTAAACGGTAATGGGGTTAATGGAGGAATTAAAATGCGTCAGAGTCAGCAGTAATTTGTCGTATTGTGTTGCAAAACAGATCTTACACGTGTATTATACAACTTGCTCGTAACATTGCTCTCATTTGAAGTTGTTATCAAAACAATAGCAGTATGAGTATACATAATATATTTCATTTTTATTTATTTGAAATAATTCTGTTAAAGACATACAGTTTTTATTTTTTTTGTGTGTGTTGAACTATGGAGTACTTGAGTAACAGTACCAAATAAATATCGATCTAATTAAAACGAACACGAAATTAAAAGTTGTACACAAACTACACAAAAACCATCAGGTCTATTAAAATATCTAATTATTTCAACCCCACCATAGCTATATTTCTCAAAAACGTTTGAAATTTGCGTGAATTTTTAGTTCAACTATTTCTGCAGCTTTACATGATTTATTATCGGTTGTCCAACTTCTACTGTTAAACAAACAAAAAATGAACGGGATAAATGTTCACATCTCTGGAGTGCAGCCAGTAATTCCCTCTGTGCCCAGTATACCCTACCTCTGTTCTGAAATATTCCGAGTTTTCTGATCAATAAACGCTACTCGAGTTCTTTAGGGGTAGAAGCATTATAATTTGTATATTTTTGCGTGAACAAACTTACGTATTCAATAAATGAAAAACCTATTTAATGTTACGTGACGTAATTTAAACTATACACAAGAGAACTATCAACAAATAATAGTTAATTACCTGTATTTAAATTTCATGGCGTTTAAAAAAGGTATTAAGTTAAACGAATAATCACTAAATATTATTGAAAGGACTTTGTGCCCTGGTACAACAACGTTAACATTTGCTATAGTTTAATTATTGTAGCCCATGCATCACTAAAGATGGTGCACAAACGTATTAGTTTGTGATTTTGTGTTTACATTTTATTCTATCAAGTAGATTTCTCACAAGTCAAACCCAATATTTATTTATCGAAATAGATAAGTTTGTTAATTTTTAAGATAAGAACCTTTTTAATAAGAAATACTAACTAAAACCTATGTTTCTATGAAGATATAGATTTGGGCGATTCTAAGGAGTGTTTGAGTTAGGATTAGATTACACACAACAAGGGCTACTTGTCAGGTAAACAAAATCTATATTATTACATGAATATAGATTAATATTATGAATAAAAATTTATATTTTTATATAAAAAAATATTTTTATATTTTATTTTGCATACAGTTATATATTTGTTTTACCGTTAAAACCTAAATAATAATATTTATTGTAATTATTCACATTGAATTAAATAATGTGTCACAAAAAATTTTAGTTTAACTGAGTTCGTGTAAGCCCATTTTTAGACATTTATTTTGAAAAACTAGAACAGAAAAGAATATAATTGCCTTTATTCTTGTAGTTAGGACTGTCTAGTCCTTTCTACCATCTAACCCCCATGATACATAATTAATTAAAATATAAATCATACACAAAAATTATAATAGTAAAAAAAGAATAGTAATAAAAATAACAAAAAATTCAATTAGAAATTAATCAAAACTATACTGAGGAATGGCTACTAAACCTTTTTGAAGGTTAGGAAAAAGAATGCTGAAATTTACAATACAATGGGATAACTGTCTGAGGTTAAAACATTGAAATAAGAAAAAACAATTGAATCAATTAGACAATCTGGGCTTAGTTACTTGTAATGTACAGAAATACGACTAAAAACTGTGCACATAAATTTGCTTTAATTCTTCCTTCTATGGCATTTAGACCAACGATCTTAATGGCACTGGAGGCTAAAAAATAAACTTTTTTCAACTATACATTCATGTTCTTTATCAGGTACAGATCGACGACTTCAGCTGTGCGCACGACCAGGCACCTACTACACGTGCATAAAACATAGAGTGGATGTAATATAACAACGAATTAATAATTAATAACTGAAATGTTTGGCAACAGCTCTTAACACGGTAATTAACACCTCAACTAACTACAACACTGGTCACTGCCATAATAAGACTGATTTTGGTCAGCTATTGTGCCCGGGGAGTCATCCAATGTTTGTAGAAAATACGCTCCTCCCCCCCCCCCCCGTCTACTAAGGGTACCTGTTCCCCCGCGCACAGCTAAAGCCCTCGATCTGCAAGCTGACCCTCAGCTAAAGGCAATAGTACCGACGCGACGCGCTACTACTATTTTACTATAACCTCAAAATTTCTGTATTCGCTTAAAAACCTAATAAACAATACCATAGTAAAATTAGACAGTAGTAGTGGTAACAAAGTGTTGTGCAATAGCTGTGATAGTGAGTTCACAGTGCAATTTGAATGATTAATTGAATCCGAATAAAAGAATACGTCATAGCTGGAAAGTATTCATAATTTTGTCTACTGGATACATGCTTTTGATCTCAACAACAATGAAAAAGTCTTTCCACGTACCAAGTAAAAGTTACAAATAAAAAATAACCCATAATGTTTGGAAATAAATAGTTCCTTTTAAAAACCCACTAACCTAAATAAACAGATACATGTCGTCTCATTAGACCACGATCATGTTATGTCTAACACTTGGCCGATTAATTCTTTTTCAGTCTTCTATAACATTTTGATTAAGCCGATTGCAGAACAAATATTTAACAATTTTATTATTTATGTCATTGAAATTCGTTATATATATATATATACCTTGTGTAATGAAAACAATTATATTAAGAATTTGTGTATTTAAACACTAATATTTAGAACAGAAAGCAAAGTTCTTTTATAAAATCGATTTTTCTGCAAATAAATTTTTTCAATTTGTATTTTATACTTTTTGATATATCTAAAAGTTATTGGACTATCAACTATTTATCTTTGAAATTTTCCATAGGTTTTAGTAATACACATGTATAAAACACGTATTTTAATTTAATGTCATCTAATAGTTTTTTTGCTAATAAAATTGTATTTATAGGTTTAAAATTAAAAAGATCTACCATTTCCACCACAAAAAATTCCTATCATATCACCCAAAAATTACGCGTTTTGTTAATTATTATATTGTGTTTAAAATAACACACCATGATTATATGTGTTGTATCGTTATTATCGATTAAAAACTTTTCAAATGGTATAGCAATTTATTGGTTTTTGTGAACAATTTTAAACAAATTAATTTTGGTACTACAGTACAACAATACGTTTTTAAGTTAAAGTGTTTTCCATCTTTAGAACAAAAATAAAGATTGAAAATCTAACTGAATTATAAAATTGTAAAATACATTTTTTTAATCAAAATAATAATAATTTTTTTAAATTTAACAACTAAGCTTATCTAGAATGTAGGCCTATTATACTTTACTAACTCTACAACTGACATTAGAATAATCTTACAGCCTACTGTATGAAACATAGAAGGATGCGTATTGCAACATTACATTAAATTTCAAATTAAAAAGTAAAATAAAACGTTTCAATTCAGTTATACATCGAGTACAAATTTTGATTTAGACCACAGACCACACTATTTATACAAATAGTTAATCTAGAGGAAAAAGACTGATATGATATTTCACACATCAGTTTTTAGATTATTGATAGTAGTATTAAATTTGAAAAATCTGTCAATTCTAATATTCACCGGTATCTCTAGAACATTTAAAATCAATAATTTCTTTAATTTTAAAGGTATCCTCTGCTTCCAACGTAGTAGAAATGTTTTGCCAGAAGTGTTTAATAAACTGAATGTCTGTAATTAATTAATTGTCACTTGCAAGATCGTAAAAGACAGGAAACTACTTCTGTAAGATTTTCCTTAGTCACGATATTTATTTTAAAACAGTAAAGAGTTTTTAAAGTTGAAGCTTAGACGATACTGAAATTGAAGGACTCGGGCCTGGCTCATTTGCGATGGTATTTACCCTAAATAATTATTTTTTCCCCCATAAAAGTAACTTTCCCTATCTAGTCATAACTTACCCGGTCTGTTTTTATAAACCTAATATTAAGATGTTTTAGTTAATTTTATTTTTAAAATAAACAGATTATTATTTAACTTTTAATTTATCTCCTCCCTCTCTACTCAAGACATTTTTTCCTTTAGTTGATTAACAACCTACCTTAAAGTTCAATCACCTATTTATTTTATAGAGTTTTGTTTGTTTGAATAATTTGTAGATATTGTTACTCCATTGACAAGTAAATACAAATAAACACCGTATTGTTTTAACAAGTTGACTGACGATGCCTAAAGTCGAATCAAATATAGCAGTAACATTAATAGCCCAGTCGGTGTAGGTTACAACTAACAGTAATTTGCAATACGGCTGATTTTTTTATAAGTACCTTAAAGTATGTAGATTAATATAAAAAACGTTTACCAGTCTATCGATTTCCCAAAGTTGAAAAAAAATCAATTAATATTTTTTTCGATATTCCTTAATATTTCAAGCTGGGATGAAGATATAGAAAAACAAAAATACCACCATGTAGGGGAATTATTTTTCAATAAAAAAGGTCATATGTATTTATTTCGTCCGAGCAATGGTTTGTCTGGAAAAAATCGATAATGCAGGTATGTATTTTACAGCAGGGGAAATCACTAAAAGGGGGAAATCTCATTCATATATGAAGCGTTGGCTCATTCTAAATTGGCTGAATTTTAATATATCGAATTGAAACTTGACATAGGAGTTAAAATATATATTTTAAACATTTATGCTGAGTCTCAGCTTGTTACCTTGAAAATAACCCGATCTAGAGCCACTTGACTTATCAATGGGTTTCTCGATTTTAATTGTACCGGACCCACCAACTCATTTTAAACAGCTCCAGTTTAGAAAATTTTCAAAATATCAACCTAAAAGTTTTTTACAAGTTAAATATATAGATCCAAACACAATTAGGGAGTATAAACCTTTTTTATTATTTACTTTTCAAAGCACAAGTAACTTAAAAAGTATATTTTAGACCTTTTTAGTTTTTTCATCAAAATGCTTGAGCTAATTGGCTGCAGATTAGTCAATTTTTAAAATATAGTTAAAATAAGTATAGCAAAAAACAACTGTGTTTGTAACTTCTGTACCAATTTTTAAATCGATATGTTAAAAAATTTCGAAAATGGAGTCGTTGAATCCAAAGGTGTTACAGTTAAAACGAGATAGGTAAAACAGAAGACTATATTTAAGCGCCTCGTTTTTAAAAATAACATGAAAAAATCGTTCATACTTACTAAGAATATTTATACTGGTGTATTCAACTTGTAAAATAAATTTGATGTTGATATTCCAAAAATTGACGAAACTGGAATAGATTGTATTAGTTCTTGGGTCCGGTACTCCTAAAATCGAGGAACCCATTGATAAGGCAAGTGGCTCTAGATCGGGTCATTTTCAAGATAACAAGCTGAGACTCAGCATAAATATTTAAAATATATATTTTAACTCCTATGTCAAGTTTCAATTCGATATATTAAAATTCAGCCAATTTAGAATGAGCCAACGCTTCATATATGAATGAGATTTCCCCCTTTTAGTGATTTCCCCTGCTGCAAAATACATACCTGCATTATCGAATTTTTTTCCAGACAAACCATTGCTCGGACGAAATAAATACATATGATTTTTTTTATTGAAAAATACCTCAAATACAAGGTGGTATTTTTATTTTTCTCTATCTTCAACACAGCTCGAAATATTAAGGATAATCGAAAAAAAATATTAATAGATTTTTTTCGACTTTGGGAAATCGATAGACTGGTAAACGTTTTTTATGTTAGTCTACATACTTTAATGTACTTATACAAAAAATCAGCCGTATTGACAATTACTGGAACTTTTGGTCTAAAATAACCCCTACCGACTGGCCTATAATATTTGTGAAACTTTATAATTTCATCCTTTATTTTGTAGTACGATGAAAAAGGGACTGAACTTCAATATGGTAATTTTAGTATTGAGGTAATTTTAAATAGCCATACGTTTTAAAATTGGTATATGTAATGTTTGTCATTATTCTTCAAAATTATTCTCAGCAAATTAAACCCACTATACTTCGAGTTTGACTATACCTACAGAATGTATATTGTTTACTTAACTTCAAATCTGTTAACTTCTTATCCTTCTGATGTAGGAATATATAATATTCCTCTCAAAGCAAAAAAAACTGGTTCTATCGTGGACAAAACCTTTACTTTCCTCTTACTTTATTGTTCCTCACTAAGTCATCCTAAGTGCTCAGGTTTCATTAAAAAATAGCAATTTAAGTCCAGCACCTTTCCTTCCACAGTTTTTAAGTTTTCCTATGACCCTATGGATTACTTTTTTGTTGTAGTTGCTAATTTGTGTAGTATGTTTAATTACATATTGAAAAATAATAACATAGACCGCTCTTATGTACTTACAAATGTATTCTCATTTGTTGGTACAATACAGTACAATACAATACAATTCTTATTCGTTAAATTGTTAGTTTAATAATCTTAATTATTGTAATAACATCAATTGCAATGTTTAAAATTGTTACCTCACTAGAATATGTAATATGTACTAGAAACCTCACTAATGTATTATTATTTATTACTTTACAAAAATTTAAGTGTACTGTTTAAACAGTTTACGTTCACATTACGTTTTAGAAGATTGTGATACAGACTCTAGCTACAAATTTGTAGAAAGTTTTAATAACTATCCATTTAATGTTTGTTGATTTACTTTGATTCTTACGAGAGATCCCTAAACTTTCTTTTGGAATGCCAAGAATGCAGTTTGTGACAGCACAAGATACTTACTGTTCCAACGTTGCCTTTAATTAAAATGGGTTGACGTCCAAATAGGAGGAAAACGTGTTTTACTCATAGGCCCACAATAATGTGGACTACTTTACATATATATGTTGTACAGAATTCTCGTGGTAAACGTTTAAGAAATGCATAAAAATCATTTTAGTTTTTGACTTTTTTGAAATACTAATTTATGCTTTGATATATGCTTTGTGACTTTGAGAAAATTACTAGGTTTCAGTTTATTTCCATATGCACAATACATTGTATATACACATACCTATATCGTTTATTAAACAATTTAAAATTGTAAAACTGGAAATTTA
The DNA here is from genome assembly GCA_018207615.1 of Philaenus spumarius. Lineage (NCBI taxonomy): Eukaryota > Metazoa > Arthropoda > Insecta > Hemiptera > Aphrophoridae > Philaenus > Philaenus spumarius. Next base: position 130,377 of record JAGFPH010003052.1, read on the forward strand.
TTGTTAGATTTATATATTAACGCTTCTTTGTTTTGGATTTATGTACAAACATTACGTTGCCAATCGACTTACATTTTTACGACAATTTTAAATCGTCCAATCATAACTGGTTTACTACTTTCACATTTATTATAATAATAATAATTATTATTATTATTATTATTAGTAGAAAATATTAATTTTATCTTTTTAAAATAGGAAACAATAAAAAAACAAGCGTACGACATATCTTAATAAAAACTTAGTTAAGATCCTGTATGTCGTTAGCATTTTTTTATGTCCATCCAAGTTTTGACACCTTGACCTACAGATCCTCGTCTCGTTTCCTTGGGTCTTCTTCTTCATCTTACTCTCTATGAATCCCATTCAAATCTTCTGTATCATTTTATCTACGGGTGTACACTAAACAATTCAATGTTTCTTTCATGGTTTTAAAATGTGTAGACAGTTGGTATTTAGCTTTAAAAAAAAAAATCGTTTGTAATCCGTTTTGGTCACTAGATCTTCAAGGTCCTCCTCAAGCATCGATTCACAAAGACTTAAAGATCTTGATACTGTTGTCAAAACCTTCCAGGTCAATACCATTCCGAAAGACAGCCTTAACATTAGTGATAGAAAATCTCTTTATTTATTATAATATTTTTGATTGGTTGTTATAATTCCTGTTATTTTCGTACAAGATATTTGCCAAGTAAAAGCTCTGTTTGCTTTTTTGTCAGTTGATGAAGTTGGTATACAACTGGTATGCAACGTTTGAAGTAAATATTTTAAAGTTACATTTGTTAATGTTTTTGTGAAAACACATACGGACAAAGGGAAATGAAAATAAGTGCACTATTTTTTCGCAGCTGGCTGAAATTTACTTTTACAATATATCATGTTTATTGTCTAGCTTGCATTCTTTATATTTAACCGTCTTATTTTTTGGAATTATTTAAATTGTAAACTGATTCGTAAAGACTTTCATGTAAAAGGAGTTTTAGTTTAAACATTATTGCTCACGTCATACTGTTATCAAGTCACGAAAGGAATATTTGTCTTCGTTGTGTTGGTTAAATGGAGATGAATATTAAAGTGTATGTTTTCTGGCAGACATCCAGGCGAGGGTGGCGTGAATAAACCTTGTTTTGTATGAGTTAAGGTGCTTGTGATATTTAATCAAATAACAATTCAATGCATTCAATAATATGCCTTCATTTTTAAGTTCAGGCAGCTTTGTTTGACTCACCGCATACAAAACATGCCTCATTAAAATATTCTTTTAGTAATTGGTATATGGTTCCAATTAATTTGTACGCACCTCACATCGACATCCTTTTTTTCATGGGTACATACTTCTAAATCATAATCTATATTATTATTTCTCAGTTGTTTTAGGTAACTTCAATTTAAGAAATAAAGCAATCATAATTGTAAATTTTTATATTTCGACATCTTTAGTGTCTTAAAAAAAATTGGACAACGTCGAGATAATATAATATACAAATTTAATAATATAATTAATGTTATTTTAATAAGTATATTTAAGTAAATTTTATCCATTTCGATAAGAATTGTCATAGCTCTAGTTGTGAAAATATGAGATAAATATGATAGAAGTGACCAGATTAATTAGTTCAACGATTACGGGAGTTTAATTTTAAATTGGGGTTTGCACTAAAACAATGATTACTCGGTTCGATGAAGGAAACTTTAAGAAATTAAAACCTGATTTATTCTCTGAAACCCCTTGAATTATACATGCTTAATATGCGTTAAATAATAAAATATCTATTACGACTTTGGAATTTACAGTTGTACTACTGGTGTAAAACATATTATTGCCAAGGTTCATTTTACGATACCTTCTACAATTATATAACATTTTGCTTCTACAGCTGAAAACATAAATACAACAAAATTGCAGTAGCATACAAAATTTGAGGTTTTTGCAGTCATTGGAGTCATTGTGATTGGCCAGTAGAATTTGGAGATGAAGCCCTTTTATCTCAGTTTGAGTTCAGTGTTTGTTTTTTGAGAATTATCCCTGTAACTCGTCTTGGTATATAACGCCATGGAACGACGCTGACTCTTCTGTTGCATTTTTACTCAAAACAACTATTTACTTAACGTTTAATCTTAAACATTAAATCTTAAGTTTATATATTTACAACTGAATCAAAATCTTTTTTATTCAATTATTTTCATAGAAAATAAATACACTTTAAAATGCACTATCGCAACTATTACTTTCTCACTATACTATAGTATAGAGAAAATACAGTGATCGCAAAATAATCGATGTTGAGATTTTTGAGGAAATATCCGTTTTGGGATTCTCTGAGTCCAAATAAGTGGTTTTTACAAAATGTCTGTCTCTATGTCTGTCTGTATGTCTGTATGTATACAAAGCTAGAGGGAAAACTATTCGATCGATTTCGAACAAATTTACACCAAACATGTCAATTAAACCTGTATAGATGCAAGAAAAAAAGTTTTGATCATTTTTGAAAAACACCCCCTTTTTGGCCAAAAATCCACAAAAATCAGTTATTATTTTTCATAAAAAAAACTGCTCTAACGATTTTGATAAAATTTGGCTTATTTGTAACTCTTAATTGTACCCCTACCTTATGCAAAAAACAGCATCTTTAAAAAAAATCTCGTTTAGCTAATAATAATAATAATAATAACTGATTTTTTTGATTTTTTAATCCAAAATTGGTTTTTTTCAAAATTTTGCTAAAATCTTTTTTTTGCATCTATATAGGCCTAACAGTTTTGTGCATTGAATAGTTTTCTCTTTAGCTAGTAATAATACTATTTATTACTTAATCTCCTATAGATGGATTTATTAGACGGCGACCTGCGCGGAAAATCTTGCTCATGTAAGAGAGGTAGGTGAAGGTTCCCCACCATCGCGCACCTAGTGCGCCGACGCAACCCCATCCCCAGCCATCTCCTCTTTTCAGATCTCAGCAGCAAATACGAGGTGCGCGGTGGTGGGGAACCTTCACCTACCTCTCCTACATGAGCAAGATTTTCCGCGCAGGTCGCCGTTAAAAAATCCATCTCTACTTAAACGTACTATCTCCTCTCCTACTTTAATGCAATTATGAAGTCACAGTTGCTGTTACATACGGGGGTTGGCGTGCGAAGCACGTAATGCATTGTGTATTGAAAATTCTCTTAATACGGGGTTTGGCGTGCCAAGCACGTAATGCATTGTCTATTGAAAATACTCAAAATACGGGGGTTGACGTGCGAAGCACGCAATGCATTGAGTATTAAAAATTCTCCCAATACGGGAGTTGGCGTGGGAAGCACGCAATGAATTGTGCATTGAAAATACTCCCAAACGGGGTTTGGCGTGCAATGCACTGTGCGTCGGCCGCTTCTCATAGTGTTCAGTGGCAAGTTCACATGTGCGTCCTTAGCAGTGAACGTGTTAATAATTTAAATAAAATGTTTGTGAGAAAGTAAGTGCCAGTTTCTGGTACCGTTTATTTTTGTTTACATTCCGTCGTATTATTATTTGGAATGGAGGTTACTATTAATCACTTTTCTTTTTTTCGCGACACCCAACATTCCTGACGATCCTACAAGATATGACGTCCACATAAATGCCGGAGACCGTCATAAACATAAGATGTGTGGAGGTTGAATTGTTCAGTAATCCAATAAAAGGCCACTGCTGTTTAAATTTATTGTTAATACAAGAGAAGTAACTAATTATTTTACAAGTTTTATTTAAGACATAGCAAAAGGGTAAGTTATAATAAAAGCCTAATTTTATTCTTAGTCCTTAATTAATCGTCTGAACCAAAACTGTTTAGAAATAAATCACCTTAGCAAATACCCAAAATACCAAATTGCTTCACTCCTATACAAAATTGGATTACTTTCGATTAACTTCCTCAAAAATTATTAATATTTACAAATGAAACTCCGTAAGATTTAATAAAAAAATATACTTTTGTACCTCCGTATCTCTCTTTCCAATCTTTTGGAATCCTTGCATACGATATGATACGAACATTCCTATCAACTGTCTTGTTTCTAGATAATAACGAAGACAAGGCATTCATTATACATTGCTTTGCCGCAAAGTTTTTTTTAATCTTCGTTTTTTAAATACACGCAAATTTATTTCTTGGGCCTAATCTAGAGTATAGAAGATAGCCTATATTACTATCCAATTTACGTTTCTAGCATAAGCGATAAAGTAATAACTTTTCCAGATAATTTTCCTGTTATTTGACCGTATTTAGATACGGAAAATTACTATTTTGGTGCGCTCCTACCCCCATATAAGGTACTTCCACAGTAAATTTCATAATATTCGATTCATTTTTTCGGGAGATATCTTGGTAAGTCAGACTATTAGTCAGGACTTTGCATTATATGCATACAAGAGATTTAAAACCTTAAACAAGTTTCATATACTTATGCTATAGGTTTCTAAATCTTAACGTATTTGTGATATAATTATACTGAAGACATTAATCTTAATAAATTATTTTTGCTGTTTAATTTTTGAAATAATTTTCCAAAACTATGTTTTAAAATATTTTATAAATTATGATGGCTGTAATAAAATTTAGTGTAATGAAATACAAACAAACAAATTAAGTAGGCCTAACCTAGAGTCTGTCATATTACAATATTCTTTACTTGTAATGCCTTTGCAATCACAATTTTTTTAATGAACAAGTTTTGGATATGTACATAAAACTACAAATATATTAACAATAGACATTATACATTTTATGCTTTAAAAAAGTGCACATATATCTGCAGCAATATTATGAAATGTGCTAAACAAAATAATTTAATTCGTCATAAAATGTGTTAAATTTAACATTTAAAATAAAAATACATCCAACAGGAACTTTACAACTTTATAATAAATCAGATCATAGTTAGAGACATTATTTAAAACTATTTTATTATTATTAAATCAATAAATTACACTTTTTCAAAACCTAAACAAAGTGTTAGTACTATTAATAAGTGTTTATTATTTTTTTTACCTAAACGAATTATATTTAATGAATACATTTTATTCAATAAACAATTCAAAAAAGATAAAATGTCTTTTTATAAAACAGTTAAATTTATTGGTACGTAAGCATAACAAAGCCTTCGGATTTAAGATTAGGGCCTACTAACAAAACACTGCCATGCCTTTAGAGCGAATCGAAATTTATTCAGTGTAGTTTGAGTTTGTTTTTATCCTAAAGTTGCCATCACTGTTTAGCCTATTGAAGCCTAACCTCTACATACAATTAGTTCCTAGTCGAACTTGGCTTTGTGAAAACATTCCAGTTCACGTTTTACCATGTTCTACTAGCGTCACTAGCGGTAAAAAATACAGTCAGAACAGAAGTTAAAACATTATATCGAAGTACTATGAAAGTTTATATTCGTAAATAAATAACCGTAATGACGCACAATTTGGAAATCAACACAAACCTAAATTATTAGTACACTCAGAACTTACCTTTCATTGTTATGAAAAATGTATTGAGTGTTTGTAAAATCTGATTGTGATATTTAATTCTATTTATACAATCTGACTCTTTTTAAAATTATGTCCTAATATTAATCAATGTTTTCACTATCAGTCTTTTTCTGGATTGAGTATAAAATTTCTAAAATGTTTTGCTACAAAAATACCTCAATGGACACAAAAAGAGACGGCTCTGCGTTTCTTACCCCTAAGTGTCATATTCTTTTCTTGTTGTATAATATGTCTTAAACAGGTTTCTCATGTGTATTTAAATGTCTAAGAAAAATCTCCAGAAGTTTAAATTTAATAAAAAGAATGCCATTTTCTTGGATTTACTTTCCATCTTTGCCAAAACATGTCAGACTATGTTAAACAGTATTACTTTTCTCTGTCACATTAAGAAGTTTTTGAGTTATGCTATTCTGATAAATTGTGTTTTAGAAGTATAATGCACGAGTTGCACGCTTGCATTATAAAAATATTATGAAGCTGTGTTTAAATCTGAGTGTAAAGCTTAAAATTAAATATATATTTTTATACATTTAAATCGAGTAAAATGTATATTACAATTTGTAGTATAACGTAAAATATACTACTTTTTGTCTGCTAAAAGCTTTTCAATCCTGGTTGATAATTCTACATTATTATAAACATTTTATTGACTAATAAATAGCTTCTGTTATTTTCAAACTACAACTATTCAAAATATTTCAATACAATAACAGTATTACAGTTTAGGTACAATAAGACATTACAGTTTAGGTCATGTTTACAAAGTTTATATTCATAATTATTATGTTTTGGGGTTTATATGATGAAGCTGATAATGGTATAAGATTTGCAATAATTTTAAAGGCGCAATTAATTGTTGATTGATTAAGGTGTGACTTTAGTTTCATATTTTGAATTATGTAGTTGCATCCTATATTATTTGCTCAGTTCAACTGGAGTTTCAAGAATGAAAAAACGATATTTTACTAGCTTCATATTTACGTAAGACCAAAGTTAATACAAAATACACCACTAATTCTTTTGTTTAGTAAACATCACAAGGATGAATATTATAAAACACAATTTAAAAAAATATATAAATGAAAGAAAGACGAAGAAACACTTTCAACATCAGGTAACATCGTCTAGAATATTTGCATTCTCACCCGTTTTAACAGTCCAAATAAGCTTTTTATTAAAATGCTTTGCGTAGATACAAAAAGAATTATGGTTGTGTTTATTAACCTTGCCGAGTCAGAAAGGGAAATCAATTGAACAGTATTTTAATTTATGTGCGCAATTATAACTTAGCGAGAGCTTGTTTGTAGCAGAATGATGTTTCTGCTTGCAATTAAGTTTAATTCGTTTTAGCAGCACATTCATGAAACAGAATAAATTATATATTAGGAATTTATTCTAAGGAGAAAACGAATAATTCTTAATAATAAATACTGCCCACAATACATTTAAAAAACTACATTTCTGGTTTTTGTGAATTTATTTCACTTTTTCTAAATTATTTATAGATAGTTATTTAAGAGGAAATAACATTGTGTTTTTGTACTGCAGACACAGTTGTTTTACTTAGGTTAACAGCTTGCAATTACGAGTTACAAACAATGTTTTATGGTTTGAATGTAGTAATTATCCAATTTATATTTTGGTGTAAGAACAAGCTGGTGTTTTAGCGTTACACGTGTAAAAAAAGGAAACAACATATTGTAAAACTGGCATAGTATTAAACATACTTAGATTTTTATCGTTTTGTAATTTTCATGGGTTTAAATTTTAGTCATTTTTAGGTTATTGACATCTAAAGAATTATTGTCATATAAATGTGTATTTACTATTATATTTTCTTTACGCAATATTGTATTTGTTTCAGGTATTTATACTCTGGTGTCTTATTGGTGGATTGTATTTGAATCATATTTATCTGTGAGTTATTTTTCGTATTTAACAAAATATTTACTAATTATTAAAAATATAAAAAGAATAACTATGTTTGTTTATTAAATTTACTTACACATTCTAAGAAATGTTAATAAATTAAAAAGAATTTATTATTATTCAAAATACGGTATATATATAAATTATACATAAAAAAAATACATTTAAGCTCAGTGTTTCTTTCCAGTTGAAGTTCCAGTAACACGGGATGATTTTTATCTTAATTAGGTCACTTAATTTTATGAACTCCTTTGGATGAACATGAATCATACATTTCAAGATATACAACCGTTCAAAAAAATGGAAAGGGTTTAAACACATTTCGTACATAGTGATCGTAATCCATTAAAACAATGTATATACAATATAAATAGATGTACCTGATATTTTTTACACAATGCTATACAGAAGCAAAATTATAGCAAAGATAATATTAAAATATGATTTAACATTTAATCTTTCTCTTTCTTAGTGGAATAATTTTGTATTGTTCTTAGTTCTACGTCACTAATGATGGGGGCGAAGAAAGCAGAAACGTTTTTAATAATGTTAATTCGATTAGTTAATACAACTTATCCAACTAATGATCTAAATAAAACCCAAAAGCGTTGTAGAATTCATATTACAAGGGAATTAATTAATTTAAAACTTTGGTTGATTTGTGATTATGTTGAAGTTTATGTAGTCATGCTTCGTTTTAGTTTTGCTTTAGTTAAATGAAATAGTTTTAACTAGTTTTAGTTAGTTTCACTAATAATGGTACATGAATATTAAGGACTTTTCAGAAATAACAAGATTGAAAGAAATTTACAATTTTATTTCAATAGACATTAATTTGTAACCACGAAATGAGTCGAATAATAAAATTATTAGTTAAGAAAGTAAAACCTAAATAAGCAGTTGTATATACATAAATTACAAACAAATATATATATAATCTACATAACTATTTTACATAACTAGTAAATCTATAATTCACGTTGAACGTCTGTCAAGAGACATATCAGTTGGCCAGTAAACTTGTAATGCATGCTGCAACAAGTGTTTAACATTTTTTTATACAACAATGTTAGTTTGTGGATATCAAGTCCATGTAAGCGAATTATTTTTTGAGCATTAGCACAATAATGGAGTCATTGAACTGCGAAACCTGTAGCCCCGAAAAAGAAATACGTACAAAGCGAACTGTAGACGGGTAAGGAATGTAAATTAGTAATTTAGTCAAACAAACAGTTCTGGAGAGATCACCAAAAAGGCGTAGTAAAAATAAAATTATACCCTAATTTCTGGGTAGTTTATGCCTAGCCTACGTCTTTCATCGCAATTACAGAAATTCTCTGTTTTGTTGTTTGAATGTTTTACATAAAATATCTAAAAGTTTCTTAATAAGTACTGACTTATTCATCACTATATCTCCACAACGGCCAATGCTAGAGAGTTGCAATTTTGTATTTAGGTTTCTTATCTTATAGTAAGTACTTAATAAGAAACTATTTCACTACCGAAGGAACAAAATTGGGTTAACTCTATTTTTTTCGCTTTCTTCGTATGCAAATGAAATTATTATAAACTAGATTAACTTAAGAAAAAGGAGGATAAACAAGAGAAAAGGCGTAGATGATTAAATTAATAAATGGGATGAATTATGCTATATATATCTATAACTTTTCTATAAGTAAGGAAGGTAACCTAGAATAGAAGTTCTAGACAATCAATGTCTAACTTGCCTAACTAGCTAGATATTGACATTTGATCTAAACTTGCATTTGGCTCTTCTGTTTATTCTGGTTACCTTCGGGAAAGCAAGTGATTTAATAAATAATTTATCCTTTTTAATACCGACATTTATAAAAAATAACCGCCAGAATCAGTCGCAAAGGTTCCACTATAACCAAACAAATAATTATGCACTTTAAGTTTTCCCTTTGATGACTGAATTAACATTATAGTTGATCAAATGAACGTTCCTATATATGAATGCAATATTCAATCTCTTGTATTGAGGAAAATTGTGCTTCATGGAGCTCTATTAGAAAATGAAGTTCCATAACTTGATACACATTTCTGAACTTTGCCATTAGACCTTACAATGTGCGAAATGTCAGATCTGCGTTTCGGTCTGATGAATACATTGATATTAATTATTTGTTACCCTTTACCAAGTACAAAACGAGTGCTATAAAGTGTAAAGGTATTCTATTTTATGATTTAGTGGTTATAAAAATAATTATATTAAATTATGGTATTTTTAAATACCTTAGTACCCAAATATAAACAAATATTAACTTTCTGTAACAAACCAATTTTACAAATTATACTTTGTACGTTGTTCTACCGTACTTTCGTATCATACAATTTAATTTTAAAAGCCTGAAGCTTAAAGTTTAGCAAGATAAATGATAATGAAACTTAAATATATAAACTAGCAATCTACAAATATACATTTATGTTATACAAGTTCTACAAAATATTACTTAACTCAAATTTAGTATTATAGTACTGTAGCAGCTATTATTAATATTGACGCCAATAAATAAATGTAAACTGCAAATTACGATTTACAGGGTTGGGCAAAAGTCTGAAATATATTTAATAATTTGAAAACTATTGATCAAAAGGTAATGCGGTATTGAGCACAAGAAAATTTAGTTTGCAATTCAAACTTATGTAGTAAATTATTTTAATACTGTTTTTAAATTACACTAATTTGTGAAATCCCTACCATCATAACTGTAAAAAAACCCGTAAGCAGCACTGCCGCATTACTATAGCCGAATTTTCTTATCAGGGAATAACTAGTATTTTATAATGAGAGTTTACTATGAGTTTTGTTCCTTGTTCCGGAAACTGTTCCAAATATACCTTTGCACGGGATTATTAAATTTAATTGCCTTTCGAATGATATAGCTCATAAATTGCACTGGGGTTTATTAGTGGGAGAAATTGCTTATTAATTACCTTACATTGATAATGAAAAAACATTTATCGGGATTTTCTTATCAATTTTGATCCTTGTTCCGGAAACTGTACCTGAATTACCTTTGCACAGGATTGTACTAAATTTAATTATCTTTCGAACTATATAGCTAAAAAATTGCACACGGGCTTATGAGTGGGAGAAATCGCGCAAAAACCTGACATTTATAATTAAAAAATCATTTATCGGGAGATTCCTATCAATTTTGTTTCTTGTTCCGGGGACTGTACCTGAATTACTTTTGCACAGGATTGTAGTATGTTTAATTACCTTTTGAACGATATAGCTCAAAAATTGCACACGGGCTTATGAGTGGGAGAAATCGCGCAATAACCTGACATTTATAATGAAAAAATCGTTTATCGGGAGCTTTCTATCAATTTTGTTCCTTGTTCCGGGGACTATACCTGAAATACCTTTGCACAGTATTTTAGGAAATTTAATTACCTTTCGAACGATATAGCTCAAAAATTGCACACGGGCTCATGAGTGGGTGAAATTGCGCTAAAACCTGACATGGATAATGAAACAATCATTTATCGGGAGATTCCTATCAATTTTGTTCCTTGTTCCGGGGACTGTACCTAAATTACTTTTACACAGGATTGTAGTAAATTTAATTATCTTTCGAACGATATAGCTCAAAAATTGCACACGGGCTTATGAGTGGGAGAAATCGCGCAAAAACCTGACATTTATAATGAAAAAATCATTTATCGGGAGCTTTCTATCAATTTTGTTCCTTGTTCCGGGGAATGTACCTGAAATACCTTTGCACAGGATTGTAGTAAATTTAATTACCTTTTGAACGATATAGCTCAAAATCTGCACAAGGGCTTATGGGTGGGAGTAATAATGCAATTTCCTCGCTATAACTTTGCCATTTTGGTTTAAATCAAACAAGCCGCCATTTTATGTAAAATCGAAAAATGAAAATATCAGTGTCTGGGAGATCCTACAAGGACCCTTCCACTAAAATTTCAGCTATTTTGAAGCATATTTACTACCATTTTATCAAGGTGGGAAAAATCCATATACTTAAATCCCTACCCAAAAACGATTAATCGGTATAACTCCGCCATTTTGAATCCGATCGAAAAACAAAAAAAAGTATATCTGAAGAATCCTACTAGGACCCTTTCACCAAAAAATCAGCAATTTTTAAGCATATTTACTACCACTTATCAATCCGGGAATAACACATATATATATATATATAAAGTAATTTTCAAATTGAGTCGAGTGTAATATCTCTCATTTTCTTCGAAAATTCGGCTAATAATAAAATGCGCGACTTTCCCAAATAGATGGATTAATAGAAGGGGTTCTATCGAGTGGCCACCAAGATCGCCGGATCTGAACCAATTAGATTTTTTACTTTGGGGATATTTAAAGATGATGGTTTATACTTATATGCTTAGAGATCTGAATGAACTATACCTAGTATAGAACAACCAATTTTGGAAATTCCTATTGAATGAAAACAAATGCTACACATAACTTACACATCTGTCTTGGAGCATGTCAAAGATACACTCGGCAGATACTTTTTAACAGTTTTACCGTAGTATTTTACTAGAATATGATTTCGTCCTACTAGTACAGGTGTTATTATTTGTTAGATACGTTTCTTTATTTACATGTAATAAGTATTATTTCACTATAACAACTAAAATAATGATTGTTATTAAGTAAAATTTGTAATAGTTAGACTATGGCTACTTTAATTTTATCATTATTTCTGATTGCCTTACTTAACTGGTTAATTTTACTATAAATTTACTTTTTTGTAAACTTACAGCTCTCAGTCCTTTATTTTTATTTTTTATTTGCTGGTTACGTACGTTTCGCCTTTTCTATTCAGGCATTATCAAACCTACACTTTACTAGTCCTTTACATTCGTTGATGCACGTCAAGTTTATAAAAGGAAAAACTTACACGAAAACATTCACAAACAATATGTAAATCACAACAAAACACAACACTCCCTATTGATGATGAAATAAACCCCCATAGCATTAAGAAACATTAGTGTCATAATACTAAAATCTTTGAGGAGATGTAATTTCTGACTAGATCGTTTTCCTCGGTCGTTGTTACACTTTTGTATTCTATCATGAAACCTTTAAAATTATATATATCTTGAACTATGCCTACTTTTAAACATATCAACACTTCCTAATTAGGCCGTCCCCCGGTAACGCGAACAATTAAAACACAACAAGCTATTAGTTACTTCTAGAGACAAATACATAACTGCAAAGTTTCATTATGTTCTGCTCAATAGTTTTCGAATTATTAAATAATATTATAGACCTGAATATTTGCCTGTATTTGTTAAATCATACTTAGGCGAAGCTAGAACAAATATTTGAGAACGTAATAAATCATAAATACTTTATTAGGTTTTTCTTGTAATTTTCTGTATGTGTTTTGTGTGGCTGTGTGATATGTTTTTTCTAGCTAAACATTTTTGTTTCCATTAAATAACTATTGCGTTTCACTGTCTTACGTTATTTGTTTTAAATAATACATTTTGTTGTTAAAATCAACCCAAACAAAAGTTATTTTTCCACAACGTCTTACAATAACTTTAAAAAGTATTTCATACTATTAATTACAAATAACATGAAATAAATGTATAATTTTAAATAATATATAATTTAAATTTTTAGTAGTAAATAATTTAAAATTTTACGGTAAAAATTTACTTTAACTTGTCAATCGATTTCTAAGGGAATTTGATATAACATGAAAGAACACACCTAACTGATGGTAGAAACAACAAAAATTTGCCCGGCAAATAATATTTGTAGGAGTTATGAAAGAAATACAACTTGAAATTGTATAGGTTAAGTTTCGACTTTTCCGCGATATTTGACGTAATTATAACAAAATAAATCACTTCACATACACCAAACATGTAAGAATTAAATAAACTAAACAATATGAACCCCAAAAGTATCCACGAAGCAAGAAAATGTGAAAATAATGTAACAAACATAATTATGTAAACAAATGCATCAAACAATAGGAAGTACCGTTTAACTGCGTATTTAAAATGGAAATTAATCAACGTTGCCAAATCGAACAATAAGTTATTGTACTAATTAAGGTGTGTATAAATCAAGGTAACTAGATAGTAAAGGTTGCCTCATTTGAGAAATAATATTTCGTCGTATTATCACTTTATATAATTAGAATTAAAAAAAAACTAGAGGACTTACCTAAACTGTTTAGTCACAGTATTTTTCCGATAACAGTATGATTATAATATTTGTATAATTATAATATTTCGTCGTATTATCACTTTATATAATTAGAATAAAAAAAAACTAGAGGACTTACCTAAACTGTTTAGTCACAGTATTTTTCCGATAACAGTATAATTGTAATATTTGTATAATTATAATATTTCGTCGTATTATCACATTATTTATAATTCGAATGAGTTGCCTAAACTGTTCGTTTCAAAACAACAAGAACAATCCGGCAACGCTGGTAGATCGGTGAGAAAACATGTCGGCACTTTACAATGTAATTCTCCATAAGGAACTTTTTATTTGAAAGTTTTTAATGTTTTTAATGTTGTACGTGTTGAAGATGGTTAAATATTGGTTTCCCGGCATCAGTGAAGTGTATAAATACTATATTCATTAAGAAAAAAGTTCAGGTTTGTGTGTTTATAGTAGTTTTGATTGACAAGTTAAAGTAAACAAATACCAATTTTACTATTGCAGTGTCTCTGTCTGAGTGTCTCATCCTTGAGACCAAAATATTACAGTTTGTAAAATTGGTTGGGAAACTGGTTTTTATGTTTAGTTAGTTATGTGAAGACTTTTTTGTAGGCAAGTTAAAATATTTGAAACAATATTGTGCATTAAATAAATAAATAAGAAAATATAAAAATATTTATACTTTAATCCCATTTTGGATATATGTTTGAATTTTAGGTTACTTATTTTATCAAACAATTATTGAATATAAATAATGAATACTGTGAATTCCCTTTTCACAAAGCGTTCAGATTTATTTGTTGGTAATCCTATCAAAGCTCAGAGAATAAAGTTGAGGGCGTAACCAGTAAATATACCTTGGTTTTCTAGCGGAGAGGAATCCTACGTTGTTTACTTTTTCCCCTAAAGTTGGGCGTCATTGCTTTCTGTTGTGAATCACAACCTGGATTCTGTAGAGTGAATATAATTCCAAGACAGATTCTGCTTTTATCAGTCGAGTTCAATACAGTTGTTTAACTCAGGTTTATTTTTAACTGAGTAATTAGAAATGTGAATAACACAATATTAAATCAATTTAAATAGTTTTACTGATAGAACAATTAAAGTATTAAAATTATGTTCACTCTAAGAATTTAACTATTTAATTATCATACTGTGTTAAATAATAGATTGCATGAATGTACGGTTTCTTAGATACTATACAAATGTATGTCAGTTTATGCAAGTGATTTGAAAATTTTTTAATATAGGCCTAACCAATACAAATAATTGATTAATAAAAATGTTTTATAGTCCTTCTCGATATAACTCCAGTATAAACCTGTGTTATTTAGTTCTTAAAAAGGACTTTAACTAAAATGAAAGATCATAATGAAGAATATACGTCTCATTTGCTTAACTTGAATTTTTGATAACAAATCTTGTCACAATGCTCTAATTCAAACAGTTTTTATTTTCTCTAATTGAGACAAGTAACAAGGTATGTCGTTTATAAGTACGAGGGAATGTACGTCGAAGTAAAATAAATTAGAAATATTTAATTTGGAATCTAAAACGTTCTAGAGACGTTTCGGTGGAAAAGTTAAATGGTGCATAAAAAACACAGCCAGACGATTAAGTTTAAAGACTATTCCTATGTTATAAAAGTACTCAGCTAGTACTTAAATTATGCATTGATTAAAATAGGTTAACTTTGAAAGGGTTATTCTTTACAGTTCTAAATGAAATATTTTCTCACTTCAATTAGTAAACAAAAATATTTCAAACTATGTTTTATATTTATTTAAAATCGATTTAATTATATATTTAACTAGCTGCCCGATCCGGCTTTGCACGAATAGGCAAATCAAAGTTAAATGTATATTAACAAAAAAATATATCAATAAAAATATATTACACTATGTATTTCTTATGGAGATTTTTAGTAACTTTAACCCCCCGAACCGCCCTAAAATTTCGATTTTTTTTAAACCTTTCTTAGCGAGCACCTAGGGCCCTAGAGAATGCTACCTACCAAATTTCATTCCAATCCGTTCTATGGTTTGTTTAGTAACTTTGAACCCCCCCCCCCTCCTCAAACCCCTCTAAAATGTCAAATTTTTTTAAAACCTTTCTTAGAAAGCACCTAGTGCTCTAGTGGAAGCTACATAGAAAATTTCATTCCAATCCGTTCTGTGGTTTTTGAGATTTCGTGATGAGTGAGTCAGTGAGTGGTACTTGGATTATATATATATATATAGATATAAATAAAATAGTGAATAAGTGAAACATTACTGTATTTATTTTAATTTACTGCTGTTTAATGGTTTTTAGATTTAAGTGAAAACTAGCCCCTATATTTTTTGTGTTACCCTGTATTTATTTTTGTAACAAGGTTACTGAACATTTTCTAGAGGAAAATTAGGACACAGTCCTATGTTATTAATAAGTACTTAATTTATAATATATTACAATCTACGCCACTCATACAATTAGTTTTTCATTCTTAAGATTAAGATTACTTAAGCCCGTGTAGTACAGAGTTCTAATATTCCAGGTCAATAGGTACTTTCTTATTTACTTGTTTCGATTCACACATATTCTTCATACTTTGCTCACACTTATTGTACGTCAATTTTGTAATCCTGGTTCTAATTCTGTTTTTGTATTTATTTAGTCTTATTAGTATGTAGAAAAAGTTCAAAATATATATAATAACTAACTAATGTCCAGAGAAAAATTAAGTATTTTGTCAAATTTTAAGTAATATTCCAGTGTATTTTTGGAATATGTTACTATGAAATAAAGCAAAAACTGTTTTTATTGAAAACCGTAGAAAATAATTATAAATAATTTACGTATTATATAGTTACTTCAATTTGCAAATATAATAAAACTGAATAGTTCTGCGCAGATGAGTTCCGAGTGCTTAATATCATGAAATATATATTTAGATTAATAAAAAGCTATTAACGTAAAAAAAATGTAATACAGTTAGCAAGGGACTTAACATTTCATAATTAATGAGTTTCTTGTTTTAATTTAAATGATATTTCATTTGAACAAACCAATTGCATAAATAATAGAGTATTAAAACTAGAGTTTCAAGTCAAACTATTTATTTATCTTTTATCTTAGAGAATAGGTATATATAATTAAATTTTAATAAGTCGTTTTTACTACAGGTCATTTTTAATTTGAAGGGATTCATTCATTTATATGCACTTTATTTAGTTGCTTGAAGGTTAAACAATGTTATTGATTTTGCACAAAGCCACTTCCAATAAGAGTGTTATATAACATAGAGAGGGAAAATCGTCATCATTGTTCGTTAACTACGATGTAACTGAAACATTGCTTATCCGATTTTCATGAAATATATAGTGAACAGTTAAGCATAGCAGTCTGAGTATATTTTTAAGGTTTTTACAGATTCGTGTAGAGATGTATTTGAAAAAATGTGTTTTAAAACTACCCAGTATTTTATGTTTTGCTATTTCTTAAACCAACTAGAAAATTATTTTAATTTGTAATAAATTACCTGTTTACACGCTTCCTCAGCAAGGATTGAATTAATTAAATTACAAATGAAAAACATTAACTAATAAATTCAGTAAAACCGTACAAGTGAGGCAACATCGACCAA
The DNA here is from genome assembly GCA_018207615.1 of Philaenus spumarius. Taxonomy (NCBI): domain Eukaryota; kingdom Metazoa; phylum Arthropoda; class Insecta; order Hemiptera; family Aphrophoridae; genus Philaenus; species Philaenus spumarius. Next base: position 147,648 of record JAGFPH010003052.1, read on the forward strand.
TGTCTGGAGGATCAGGATAGCTTAGTTGGTAGAGTGTTTCCACAGAAAGGCAAAGGTCCTGGGTTCATATCCCGGTCTTGGTCCATGTTTTTTTACTTGTAATTTAATCAACTAGAATAGTGTTAGTGAGCACCGACATGGGTATTTCTTACTCCAGCAAAGATAAATAAGATCTAAGAATCAGAACCTATTCATAGACTGATAGTATTAGAACACGGTGTGTATTACTAGGGTATGAAATTGTACAATATACCGCCTCAGTGTCTAAAAAAAGAGATTGTTTTAGTGAATTTGAAAAAAGTACCTCACTAACCTAACATTTTACTCTGAGAATATCTGAGCCAAGAGTCTATCTTTGAGATATCGCATTTCCTCTTTGTGTATGGCAATGCAATTTGTATGTGTACTGCTATGCTGCTTCAGTGTACCTAAGGGAAATTAATAAATTGAATTGATTGTCTTTTAAAGTTTTTTAAAAAAAATTTCAAAGTTTCAAAGTTTTTCAAAGTGATGGAAAAAGTTAAAAGTGTCTGTGAAACATCTGTTATTTATTGTTTCGGCTAAGGCTGGCTAAACCGTTGAAAGTAAACCAAAACAGCAAGCTGAATACCATGTTGTCAATGGAAAGATCTGAATAAAGCCGCGAAATCAAATTTCTATTTATAACAGTCTTTTACAGATTTTTTATGGGTTGTTACATTAGTAACTGTAATTTAAAAATAATAACAATTTGATAAAACTGCAGTTTTGGACCCTGTTGTTACATACTCTGGCTCAAATTTTAGAGATAAATGTATACAAATATGCTACAGGTATGCATTTTTGATAATGTTTTTTGCAGCTATTATGAATTTCTTCTTATAATAATCCTTTTCACCTTACCCCGGTGTAAATACGATGCGCCATTTGTGATTGTAGGCCTACTTTAGGCAGCAGAATATTACCCAGAAGTAAGTTGATTTCCAGTTTTACTTGTTTTTATTATTAAGTTAAGGTTATCATTCTTACTTATTTTCTGTTAAATGTTCTACGTTTACAAAATAAATGTCCTTTGTTTATACGATTGAACTCAATTACTACATTCCGTATTGGATCAACTTTTATGGTGTGTTGGGCTTTGAATTTTGAGTTGCCTCCCCTGTTAGTCTTAATCTTGGAAATATTTATGCGCAACTAAATGTAGAGATGTGTTATTTAAATATTAGTAATTGTGAAAAGACTGGACTGTATAATAACACTTGAGATTAGGAGCAGTTTTATAAAGATGACGTGTTATTTAGTACAACATTTAAAAAATGAATTTGTATTATTGAGTAAAATAATACGTTTAATTTTCAGAAGTATTTTTTGGATAAGCTTGGGAATTACCTAAATATTACACGAACGAAGATGGAAAAATATACAATGTATTAAACAACAGCTCGAGAATATAACAATTAGTAATCTATAGACGGATTTAATGCAAGGAATAGAACTCAGCGTCTTTACAGAAAATACGCTTTAAGAAATGATATGGAACATTTAGTAGATATAAACCCCAGCCTGAAATATATTAATGAAAATTAAGTCGTGAAACCATTGTATTAGGAAAATACAAAATTGTTTATCTTGAATTAATTTGTGTTCCTTGAAACTGAGCGTTGAATTATAATTAATTATATATTGTAGTCTTCATGAAAACAACTACTTATGTTAGTTTAAAACACATTTGCAAGTTATCTGTCTTTAACGATGAACATTTTCCACCTCCGGTGTTTCGAGATTTGTTTTAACACAATAAATTAAAATAAATTTATTGTAATCGTTCTTAGTTTTTCCATGACTGAACCAACTCTACATTTTTGTTGCATCGGATTATTTAAAAACTATGTAAATAATTAGATAATCTAAACAAACAAAATCATAACATAGAATTCAAGGAATTGTTTGAATGTCATTTCTTTTCTATTCTCTCAAAAAGCAATAATTCCTGTTTAACAGAAAAATAAGTTACGTTAAATCAGAGATATTTTACCTACATCTCTGCGTAATTACCCTAATGCTAACACTTACATGCTTTGCCTTCTTGAGAAGGTGCAATAACATTTGTATAGGCTTACTGGAAGTTTGTCGTATACAAATGATAGTAAGAATGTAAGAATATCTGAGACATTATTTACTGATTGAAGCGGGTTTACCTTTAGGGTACTGTTTTTTTTTTTTTTTATAAATGATGAATGTTTAAAGAAATTTCTCTAGAAATGTATATCAGACTAATCCTTCCTTGGATTTCAGCTTGACATTATGACGTCAGAATACCTTAAACCTTATTACTTTTCTCTTTCATATTCAAGCCTTTGGGTATTATATTAAAAGTAGTCTTGTAGAAATATAATAAACCTCACCTGATGTCTCTTGTGTTGTCCTGACACATGATTTGACGTATTAATAACATTGTAACTGATACTAGAGTGCAACTCTTAAATTCAATAAATATTTGTGTCGTATTTAACTCGTAGAAATTTTTTTTAACTTTTTTGAAAACTTTGTTAAAAAATTACTCTTGCTTACCACTTTTAAACTATAATATTTCAAATATATAGTAGGCCTAATGGGATTTTATTAAAAGTTTACGAATGTTAAAATAATTAAAAATTTTATATGATAATAGATATAATTGTATTTTATAGACTAACCTTTGGGGAAATGAATGAAATTCCAAAAAACTTAGTAATATAGTCTAATTTTCTACAATAAAAATAAAAAAAGAATTACAAAATACAATATTCAGTAATCTCTTGGCGTTTAAATAGTTTGAAATTACTTATGTGGCAAGATTTGTAGTATTGTAGGCAGAAATTTTGTCTTTTAAAATAATAAAGTAACACATTAATTTCGTATAGGGTAAAATACAAAATTGTATAATTTATAATTGTAAAAATAATTTAAAAGAATCATGATTAATAAAATGTTTATTCTCTTTGCGCATACAAAAGCTACACCCATCAATTCCAGAATTTCTAGTCAAGCAACCATATCTGATATTGCAAGAGACGATAGTTAAATGCAAAAGTATGAAGCTTAATGTATAATAAACATATCAGTATACAAGAATTAAAATTAATTCTTGGCTTACTTTAAAATTCATAACCATTCCTTGTTTGTTTTACATTTGATTATTACAAGTTTTCTCACAGTATTTAATATTATAAATTTGTTTTGTGTACATGGCTAAAATCATTTATTAATTTATTTACAAAATAGGCTATATTATGAAGATTTGTTGAAATTACTGAATTAAAAATTTTGATGCTAAATGAAAAGGAATATACTGGGTTTTAGAAATGTGAAAACCACCATGTAATTAAATTGTGTTAACAAATTTTAACTAACGAAAATAACGTCTAATAAATATGTGTTTTCTAAAAAAATGAATGAATTCATTATTGAACAAAATATTAACTCGATTACTTAAAACAGTATATAATTATTTAACATCTCATACATTTTATAACATAAATAATATAAAAAGAACTTAAATTATGCTTAAAACACAAACCAGCGGAATTTATTGAACATTCCATGTATAAACGAATTCCATATTTGAGATATTATTTTAGCTATAAAGGACTATTGAACTTTCAGATGCTAATATAAGGCTCGGCTCCCTACATTCAAAACGGCGAAGTTGGGTACCAATTTCGATGTTAAATAACCAAAACATACCTTCACTATTAAGCATATTTTTGTGTTGTTTTCGTAAAAAAACGAAAGCTGTATTTTTTTTCTTAAAGTAAAATAGACTGTGGGTGTTGATATTGACTAAGGTTTTTTGCAATATCTCTTTTTGCAACTGAGTAAAAAATTAATAAAGTCTACTAAGTTTTACTATTTTATCATATGCTTATGAAAACAATAAAACGGTTTTTGAAAATGTATTTAGCAATCAACATTCGCATATGACAGTACTTCAAAATGAAACCAAATTTTTAAATTTATTTCACGAATTAACAGAAAAAATTACTTATTCTGTAGCATTGCTCTTATGGGAATCAGATTCAATATGGCGGACAGGGTAGCGCCCCCTTAATGTCTTTACTTTAGTCTATAGAAGACGGTTGAACAGCGTAAAGCACAAGTAAACTAAATACCAGTAGTAGGTGCAAACCAGCACAACTGTACCAGACTGTATGAGGTCCATTATCCTCTGCGATACTCTGCTCCTTATACGATTACAACTAACTATAGAATTAATTAAATTAATTAAGTTTGATTAGTTGCCCGAATGGATTGTTTTAAAAATAAGAATAGAGACTTTTATTTTTCTGACTAAATATTATTGTATTGATATATAACTGATGAACATTTACAATTTTAACAGGTTAGACCCGTTTCAGAATGGGATAGTTTTTTGTACTAACGAAGTGGTATTGTAGCAAGACTTAATCAAACTCATTAAAGCTGATTCTGTGAAAGTTATTTTTTAAACAATAATTTTTTATTAAAATAAGTTTATATCACATTTTAAAATTATCCTATTTGAACTTTTCATATTACGTATTTTAAGGTAAAAATACAACTTAAATAAAATTTCACAAAAACAACCATAATAAGAAATTTTTTTTGTTTTATTTTTACCTTACTATGGAATTTCACCAAGTACCGACTGTGACCACACTTAATATTAGGCTACGTATTTTATTAAACTTCTCATAAGAGTTTACCTTTAAATGGCTCCAAGTGAAAGGGAAATAAAACAAGACAAAAACAAAACACTCTAACAAAAAAAAATCAAATAATAACTTTATTAATGCTTTAATAAATTTAAACAGTATTAACTGCGTGGGGAGGGCAGGGGGTTGCAACTTCCCCGACTATCGACAATAGAGAGAAATAATGCAAATTCTCCTTTTACAAAACATCCTGATTTATTGGTCGGTAATCCTATTAAATCCCTGTGAATAAAGTCCAGGGCTTATCCAGAAAAAAACTACACTGGTTTTCGAACCGAGATCAATTCGTACCGCGTAATAGCTGTTTATGTTTTAGCCTAAAGTTGCACTATCTAATTTTTGTAGTTGTTTGATCAATATGAAGTGATGTGTGTTTGTTTGTAGGGATAAGAGTTTACAATGTTTTAATTTGTACATTAAGGTTGAGTCATACACATCAGTTTCGTCACAGTTCAGTGCCGTCACAGGTCAGTCAAATCAGTCAAGTCACAGTTCAGCCTCAGTACAGTCACAGTTCAGTCTAGTCTAGTCACAGTCAAGTGCAGTTTTGATGAATGTGAATGTGATTATTACTTGTACTATTTATTTAATCTATTTATTTATTATTAAATATAATATTTATTTATAATATAAAATGTATTATAAAACTATAAATCTGTTTAAATAAAATTATTATTACATAAAATTATTTATTATAAAATTTTATTTGTTAAAAATTAAAAGTGTATTGATAATCTAAAATTTATTTATTTATTACTCTATTTGTTTTATTTACTATAAATTTATTAGTCCAAATTTACTATAACTAGTGGCTTATAGGGGCAATAACAAAGTTATTTGTTAATATTTTGACAAAATACATAGTTTTGGGTTTTTCTAATTATTTGTTATTTTGTTAAAATCTAGACCTGTTATTTTTATATGGAACCTTGGAGCTTAAACTTAATTACATTACTGTAAAATAAGTCTACAGTAAAGATCACGAAATAATACCGTTGAGGGACGGGCTTGTGTACACCGGGACCTTGAACGCTCCAATCTCCTTAGTGCGACGTTGTTACGTTCTTCCCACGCTTCTAACTGAACGCGGCTGACAACGCATTTATAATAATTCTTTAAACTGTGCTCTCAAGCCTCGAGCGGTAAATACCAGGATTATTCGAGACTAGTAGATATGGCAACGCTGCGCGCCCATCCTATTGGCCGCCACGCAACGATATTATTTAGTGGTCTTTAATATCGTCAGGTCTCCGAACAATCACAAAATATCTGTGGGAAGAAATTTAATATGTGACTGACGGACGCCTGAAGCAAGACTGACGGACCTGCGCCGGAACTGAGCCGGATGAGTGTAAATGGCGCAACAGGAAATCGATCTAAGAATATGTTTTTTAACCGAAACTTGTCTGATACGACTGACCTGCGAGGGGCCGCAACTGTGACGGGACTTTTTTGTGTGAACCGACCTTTAATGAGTGATAACAGTTCCTGAAAGTGTCATAACTTAGCGAGCTAAACAAAGTCACAGGAAATATACAACAAGTAATGTATAAACAATTACTTATTAGCCTGTATCATATTTTAAAATAATTATTTGTTTAATTTTATTGTATAATTGATATACTGTAATTAATATTACAAATGTGCTTCTGCTATAATAATATACATAATCGGTAAGCAAATGTATTTTTTAGACTAAACTGTTGCTTTTTAACATTCTCTTTTAAGCTATTACAATCATGCTTCACAAATCCCATAGCATTCATTGTTGCGTGACATGGTGCTTCGATGTCAAGTGAGTTATAATTAGCTTTACTCCCTAAAAATAAAATACAAAGTTTCTACTAGCCAGGGTTTGTAACTGCGTATCCGTTGATATTATAGAGGTATTTAACGAATGAAATGTGTTTTCCTTTTGATTTCGGTTTTCTAAACTGTTTAAATATTTAAAGAAATACCCTGAAAATTTAAAATTGCATAACAACATAATTCTTTCTTGGATTTAAATTCCGTTTTGATTTTATGATGTCAGATAATAATAACATTATTTTGTTTAAACACAATGAAAGATTTCTCTTCTTAAGTTTAAATATTCTGTTGCTTTGTATTGCAGATACATAAATGTAATAAACAGGACGTGCTTGTCCTCGTGAGTCTAACGTTTTACATGCAAATGCTGTGAAAGAATAATTACTTCATTCCTAATACTTGAATACTTTTAAAAAAAGAAATACTTTTTGTGCCTTCTAACTCTTACTGCAATGTTGAATGTTTTGCACAGCTCACTTTATAAATACATAATCCTCAAATATAAATGTTAATACAAACACTACAAATGGTATACAACGTTTACCAATTTTTAATACCTTGTCTACGGTTGTTAAAACCTACTTTTGGACCTTTCACTACATTTTCTCAAACTCACAACAAAATAATATATACAAACTAAATAATTTAAGGTGTAACCTCTTAAATAGTATGCAATTACAGATAAAAATAATATTGTTTTAATTTAAAAAAAATAATTTTTAACAGACGAAAACTGTTTACAAAGAACATAACAAATCAACTACAATAAATTCAGACAGATACATTTTTATAACAAAGAATGATATAATTATGAAAATAAATCTACTGATAGTTTGAGGCGTGACTTAGGTATCTTGTTGTGGATTATGTGTTTGTGTCAAATATTAGCTCAACCCAACGTGAGGTGTAAAGCAAACAATAGAATGTTAACCTTGTAGCTGTCGATGTAAGTCCGAAGGGATGAAACTATATTCCGATCACCATCACACTGTACAAAGGTGCACTCGTTTGTAATATACCAACTTAAAAAATCAAACAAGATGATGGTAACCTTGAAGCTGTGAATGTAAGTCCGAAAGGATGAAACTATATTCCGTTTTTACCATAACATTGTACAAAGGCACACACTGTTATATTACCAATTAGTAATTGCCTGACTGCTTTAGTTGTGGTTATAGTTTGCACAATATAAATTGTCAGAAAACTTTTACAAGTGGTAAATAAACATTGTATGCAAATTAAACTGTGCTTGTATCAATACTGTATTTCTAAAAACGTATTTAACATGTTTACGAGCCTTTATTATATTTTTAGACTATTAAACTTATACCATGTATGCACGCTTTGATAGTAGTTTTAAGTCAACTGAATAAAGACAAACTAGTAGGATGCATGTGGACCATACACTTATATTTATTATACCTCTAGTAAAATTAGTGACTTTAGTATTTCTAAATGTGTATTGTGTTTATGTGTTTGTGTTTTCTAATGTGTGAAGTTTATATTCATGACGATAGGAAAGCCTGATGATGTCTCTATGTAGGTGAAACGGCCGTAGCTAATAACATTCAAAGACGATTATTTAAACAGACCTAAAAGGTAAATACAATAAATAAAATTTTTCTTTTTTTCTAAAGAAACAATACTCAGACATATAAATGTATGGACAGTACATTGTAAAAAAAAGAATTACACTAATGAAGCCATACGTAATAGCCAAATTTGATAAATTAAAAAATGAAACTTCACACTAATATATGTCTTAAAACCACAACAGAAGAACAAAAAACAAAATATAATTTTAATGCTTATATAAAGTTTTAATTACTACGATATAGTAAAATTCAACTCAGAGTGAGGCGGAAGTTCAAGCCTACGGAGGGTCAGCACGGTCGACTGGTTTCCGCTCCACACCTACCTGAATTTTACTTTTTTATAGTAGCGTATGCAAACTTTTTTTATAACAAGAAAATATAAAAATAAATCACATAACGTTGTGTATCGCGGTCGTCAGTTTATTTTGATACCAAATTTGAAGTAAATCGGTAAATGTTGAGTAATTAAAT